>JAWPHD010018748.1:0-38559 GCA_037043455.1 Cyrtodaria siliqua
TTCACAACGATTAAAAACGCTAACGTATAAGAAACATTAACAGGAGCGGGTACAGGATTTGAGATTACGGGAACGCAACTTTAAAAGAACAATTAACCCAAATACATTGGTTTTGTTCACCTGGTTTAAACCCTACAGCGCACTTTTTGGACCATGACCGTGTAAAAGGCGGTAGCCTGTTGTCAACCCTTTTGTGTTTGTGATGTTTCATTACTTAACATAGGGTTCTCCGTGGCCGAATGGTTACGACGGTCTGCCTCCATCCACAAAAAATGACCGTCTATATAACCTTGCCGGTGTTGAAAATGACGTAAAGCAACAAACACAACACTTAACTTAGTCTTTAAGTGTGTACTTACTCTTTACTTACTTCTATGACACTTCTTTACTTACTTCTTACTTCTTTACACGTTTTTACTTTCTTCTTTGTTTATTTTTTTCTTTACTTCGTGCTTACATCTTTACACACTTATTTACATCTACACACTCACTTTTATTTACTTCTTTACTTACTTCTTACTTACTTACCTGCGCAGGTACTTACTGGACGCTCTCTGGCTGCGTGGCTGTCTGCCTTGCCTAGCTTTGTCTTGCCTGGCGTTTTCGTCAAATACTGTGTTTCAATTTGAACTATTAATGCTACGGGCGTGCAGGTGTATTTGACGAGACACGTTCTAGAAATGACAATTGTCAATTTTTTTCATTTGTTGAATCACGCTAACCATGTTTTTGTCTTCAAATTATTAGTGGGGCTCAAGAATACTCTGCGCCCCACCCACTCACCACTCTGAGCATTGTGGGGTGCTATTATGTACTAGGATGTGACCTTAGAAGCTAGTTTTCACTCCACCTCACTCAATGGCTATTTAATATTTTATCAAGCATTACAATGTGTGCCTCGATTTATTACTCCAGTCTATCTTTTTTACTTTCAACCTGCTTCCATATAAAAAATAAAAATTCGGAGTTCTTATTCTTCGGTATTAATGTTGCGATATAATCTGCAGTTAGTGATATGCAAAAACAATTGTCTTATACTATAGCTTATTAACTACTTTTAATGACAAATGTTCTTCATAATATTCTTATAGTTAATATCAATGACTGCACAAATGCATCTTAATGTAGAAAAACTAACGGAACGCCACGAGCTCGAGGGTTTTTCTTGTTTGGTGTTTAATTATATTAATTGCCGTGTGGTCCCTTACCACTTTAACACAGCAACACCTTTGTCAAGTTATACCTGACAATATATACAAACCAGCCGTCGGAATAAGGGAATTAATTATGAGCAATACATAGTACAGTGAGCTAGCGTGGTGTTTCCCTTGAACTTATTTCTCGCCGTCGCGATAATTTCTATACTGAGTTTTAAAGGGACACACGGCAATCTTGACTTTTAAAAAACTCAGGGTGTCCCCGTACTTTTGCACTCACCTGACTTGCATTTGTTCAGTTCATTAACGTTAATTATAAGGGTAGTATGAAATAATTGTGTTTGCATATTACTACCTGGTGAGTTATAGTGCACCAATAATATATTTAGGCCTATGGTAGAATTAGAAGCAATGAAATGTTCTTAATATTAAACCCATGCTTAGTAACAATTTTCAGTATGTATTTATGGAATAAACTGGTCCACAGAACAGTAGTTGAACATACCAAATATTAATACTCATGATTGTTGACAGTTTATATAGTTTTTGTAGTAAGTTGATAGTTGAACATACAAATATAATACTCATGATTGTTGACAGTTTATATAGTATTTGTAGTAAGTTGATAGCTGAACATACAAATATAATACTCATGATTGTTGACAGTTCATATAGTATTTGGAGGTAAGTTGATTGTTGAACATACATAATATAATACTCATGATTGTTGACAGTTTATATAGTATTTGTAGTAAGTTGATAGGTTGAACATACAAATATAATACTCATGATCTGTTGACAGTTTTTATAGTATATTTGTAGTAGTTGATAGCTGAACATACAAATAATACTCATGATTGTATGACAGTTCATATTGTATTTGTAGTAAGGGTGATAGTTGAACATACAAATATAATACACATGGATTGTTGACAGTTTATATAGTATTTGTAGTAAGTTGATATTGAACTACAAAAATAATACACATGATTGTTGTCAGTGTTATATAGTATTTGTAGTAAGTTGATAGTTGAACATACTAATATAATACACATGATTGTTGACTGTTTATATTTATTTGTAGTAAGTTGATAGTTGAACATACAAATATAATACTCATGATTGTTGACAGTTTATATACTATTTGTAGTAAGTTGATAGGTTGAACATACAAATATTAATACTCATGATTGTTGACAGTTTATATAGTATTTGTAGTATGTTGATAGGTTGAACATACAATATAATACTCATGATTGTTGACAGTTTATATAGTATTTGTAGTAAGTTGTAGTTGAACATACATAATATAATACTCATGATTGTTGACAGTTTATGTAGTATTTGTAGGCAAGTTGTTAGTTGACATCAATATATACACAAGTTGTTGACAGTATATAGTATTGGTAGTAGGTTGATAGTTGAACATACTAATATAATACTCATGATTGTTGACAGTTATAGAGTATTTGTAGTAAGTTGATATTTGAACATACAATATATTACACATGATTGTGACTGTTTATATAGTATTTGTAGGAAGTTGATAGTTGAACATACTAAATATAATACTCATGATTTTTGACAGTTTCTATAGTATTTGTTAGTAAGTTGATAGGTTAACATACAATATATAATACTTGATCGTTGACAGTTTATTATAGTATTTGTAGTAAGTGATAGTTGAACATACAAATATAAACACATGATTGTTGACAGTTTATAGTATGTGTAGTAAGTTGATAGTTGAACATACAAATATAATACTCATGATTGTGACAGTTAATATAGTATTTGAGTAAGTTGATAGTTGACATACTAATATAATACTCATGATTGTTGACAGTTTATAGATATTTGTAGTAAGTTGATAGTTGAACATACAAATAATACACATGATTGTTGACAGTTTATATAGTATTTGTAGTAAGTTGATAGTTGAACATACTAATATAATACTCATGATTTTTGACAGTTTATATAGTATTTGTAGTAAGTTGATAGTTCAACATACAAATATAATACTCATGATTGTTGACCAGTTTATATAGTATTTGTAGTAAGTTGATAGTTGAACATACAAATATAATACTCATGATTGTTGACAGTTTATAGAGTATTTGTAGTAAGTTGGGATGAGAGTTGTACGCAAAACATCGTCTCCGTGTGGTGAAGGTTCCGACCAATATTAGATCCATTATTTAAGAAATAAAATATTTCCAGTGGGTTTATATTGTCCCAGATCAATACCTGGTGGACGGGACTTGACGTTCATCGATACAAGGGCCGCAGGCCAGCGGTTTCGATGTGTTTCGAATCCCAAACACCAGGTTTTGATTTCCGCACAATATAAACCCGCTGGAACTATTGTATTTTTTATCTAATACGGAGTTATATGTATCATGGTAGAACACATTTTGTCGAGAGATTGCACAATAATGCAAACACTCTCACAACTTACATGTTATGCCTATCTCTCAACATCCAACGAGATTAATATAAAGCTTCATCCTATTTCAATGTGTTGTTGGAACGTAGCGTTGCTTAAAATAACGCATTTCATTGCATCGGACGTTAAAATTACGTCTCAGAGGTTAATGTATTTTCTGGCGTTTTAAAATGACGTCTTAACGGTTGGCGTACATGACGTCGGAGGTTTATATTTAAGAAATAAAAAAGTCCCAACCACCAGGTTTTGATCTCGCACAATATAAACCCGCTGGAAATATTTTATTTCTTATCTGACATGGATTATTATGAATTTTATTTACACATTTTCGACGAGAGATTGAACATATTGTTTTCAGGCGCTTGTTTTTAGCCAAAGGTTTTTTTGCAGTAGCTTGAGCAATTTAAATAATACGTACATCAGTTATATATCATTAGAACTGGCATTTTTATTGTGGCACTTTTAGTGGTAAATAAACTACTTTACTTTTGAAAATCGGTTGAGAAATAAATATATTACAGACAAAATGAAGTTTTTATGGGACTTTTCTAATTCCTTAATGGCGGGACAGCAGAAAATCAAATAATCTCAAAATAACTTGTTAGCCTTCATATTTTGCTAATAAAACTTATCAGAGTGTTTTCATTTACATTTATTCAACACATTAAAATCATTTTTGAATATAAATAATTATAATATTTATTTTTCTATTTTTTTACACAGCAGAATTTAATATTGAAAAGGCCCTATCCAAACCAATTTTGCATGTCAAATTTTTATTTCTCATGCCGATTTGGAAAAGTAAGGTATTTTTTATTTACACATAAAAATGTCTGTTTCAGTGATATACATTTTATTTGGGTACTAATTGAATTTTTTTCTTAACAGTCCAAAAATCCTTTGGCTCAAACAAGCGCCCCAAACAATAAATAAATACAAACACATTCTCACAACTTACATTGAACGTCTCTGGCTGCTTTAATTGATCATCCTAATTGAAATAGCAAATGGAATGAGATAGCGACTCCTTCTAAATGGTACAACAGGTGCTATCGTGTACGATGATTATAATTTGTTATAATTTGTTATGAAGAGTTTGTATTTGCATTTAACACTGAGTCTCATCTTTGTAGAATAGTATGTGTATGTTCATGATGTAGAAACAAGTTGTGGTATAAATTAAACCAAGTTTTTCTAGTCTAATTATAAAGTCCTCCCCAAAACAAACTATTTTTGTGCATGTTGAAGTATGCTAATCTATTATTTTCTCTAACTATCAAACAATGCATCAGTATTAATTGCGTAAATAATTTAAATTTGCACTTAAAAAATTATGTTCGAAAATTAAGTGGCACGCTAAACCTTCCATTTAAAAGATTTTTCTTTGCGCGCTTTAAATCTCTTAGAAATCTCAGGATGTTGTATTCAAAAGTTTTGGCAAGCCTGTCACTGGTACGAGTGTTATAAACACAGATGTATCCATTTTAACACACTATTACTACTACCCATTTTATGAATATCGCAAACAAAAGCAACACAATCTTATGATTTCTGAAAATGCCTTATGATCCCACTAGCAGGATGGGGGCATTTTCAGAAATCGTAAGATTGTGTTGTTTTTCTTTTACAATTTTGTAGGCATCAATTAGACATAAAGAGCAACATTCCTGTGAAGTTTCACGAAAATCCGGCAAGTAGTTTCAGTGGAGCATTCGCTATAAGTTTTTACTATATAACTCTAGGTAAATAAAGATGGCCGCTGGCGGCGGTGTTTAATGTTGAATAAAAATAATTTTCGACAATGATCAACATCATATCATGCTGATCATTTTAGAAAAAGTCCCATATCAATATCACATTAATTTTCAAGAAGTAGTCGCCACAAACTTGTTTTTTTTAAATATATTTTTTAGCCATGGCGGCCATCTTGAATTTCCGGCCGACCTGAAATTTTGCTAGGATCAACTAGACATCAAGAACAACATTCCTTTGAATTTTCATGAAAATACGTCAAGTAGTTTCAAAGGAGTAGTCGCTACAGGTCTAATTACACTAAATCAACAGGATGTGCTGGCCTGGTGCATCGAAAGTAGTTCTGTATTAAAGAGTGCAATCTTTTTTTCTTTAAACACTTTTTTTAGTGCAGTTTCCTGTTAATTTTTGGCTGTAACTGTATTCTGGACATGTTGTTGATATTTGAAAATGCAGCTCATCATGTTTTTGACAGTTTTTGATATAAATTTGAGAAGTGAAAGTAGACAGGGTATGAAATTGCAAGGGGTAAAAATAGTGTTGACCTTTGACCCGGTGTTAGTATACAACTGACAAAAGATTTCTTAGAAGGTATTAAACCCCCTATTTCCTTGTTGATGTTTAATAGCAGACATTTGCATGATAAAGTAAGTTTCCCAGAATTCTAACGAGGTTTGAGTTTTTAACAGGTTGTCAACATTCTAACTTTATCATGGAAGGGCAATGGAGACTCATTTACGCTATTATAACTTCACAAAAAAAGTTTACAGACGGACGACGGACGCCGTACCGTACCATAAGCTCTGCTGATCTTTGATCGGTAGAGCTAAAAACCAGACTATAATGTTGCAATGTCTTTTTCCAATATGGAGAGTGATAAACTTCACATTAAATATTTGAAATATATTTTAAACACACATATTAAGAAGGCCAAAAATGATGCTGTTTTGGGTGAACTTGCTGCTAGATACCCTATATGCATAGACGTTTTGGTAGCAACTATTAAATATTTTTAAAGAGTTTCCTCTACCGAATCGGAATTATTATCAAATTCATTTCATGAAAGTGTAAATTTATATAGAAAAAATAAGATTAGTTGGATTTCAAGCATCTATTTCCTTCTAGATAAACTAAATATTTCTCCTGAAGAATGTAATGTCCATTCCATTCCATCCATCCATCCATCCATCCATCTATCAATCTATCAATCAATCTATCCATCTAATCTAATCTAATCTATACATTTTGCCACATGCCCCCACATGCCCTCACGGGCATAATCGCGCAGCTGCGCGTCGTGTCTTGTTAGTAGACAAGAAAAGTTAAAAATAAGAGTTTTGATGTGAAAACAGTTTCAAGGTGTTAAGAACATCAGCTGGGAGTGAATTTCACTGGACAACAGTTAGAGGAAAGAATGAAGTACTTATAGTAGTTAACTCCTGTATGGATCTGTCTGAAAGTCATGGAGTGAATATATCAAAACCCTATGGTTGGAGTGTTGTGGTATAGGTACAGCTACCATGTCATGTATTATTTTATAGAAAAGGCAAAGGCGCGCATCTGCTCGACGTTGCTCTAACAGCCTCCATCCCAACCTGAGTCCAGCATACAAGTAACACTCGAGTAGCTTGAGTAGTCGTTTAGCGTCCACCTTGCTGCTCGGCGCTGACCCTTTTCCAGTTTGTCGATGTTGGACTTCGTGTGGGGTCCCAAATGCTGCTGGCATACTCTAGTTGCGGGCGGACAAGGGCATTGTATGCAGATTCATTAAGTTTGGGAGACTTAACCTTTATATTACGTTTAATAAAGCCAAGCGTTTGGTTTGCCTTACCTGCTACCCTTCCTTACCTGCTACCTTACCTGCTACCCTGCCTTGCCTGCTACCCTGTTGATGTGAGTGTTCCAGGACAGGTTGCTTGTGATGTCAACACTAAGATAGCGAGCACTCTTAGTTGTCTTAAGCGTCTGTCCGTGAAGTATCTAGTTTGTGGGAAGTAGGTATTTTGACCTTGTGATTTTAATGACTTCACATTTAGACGTATTAAATTCCATGTCCCACTTAGTCTCCCACCTCTGAAGTGTGTCTAAGTCTGCCACGGTCTGGAGTATATTTTCGTCGGTTTGTTGGTCGTCAATAGTCAGGTAAACTGCTGTGTCATCAGCAAACAGTCTTACATGTGAGGAGAGCGTCACTGAGAAATCAGGATTTGAAAATGAAATGGTCCCAGACTCTTTCAGATTGTGCTTTAAATCAAACTGGTAAACTTAAAACATATGATCTTTTTAAAACATGTTTTGTAAGAGAAAAATATTTGTCAGTCATACCACAGACATATTAATAATTTGTTATTAGGTCTGTGGTCATTATGACACAATTTAGAAGTAAAAAGTATTGAAACATCCTTTCGAATAAGCAGCCCACAGACTTGAAATTGAAATAAGCAGATATAAGAAGATTCCACAGGAAATGAGAAAATGTAAAATGTGTAATTCTGATCGAGTAGAAGATGAAATTCACTTTCTATTTCATTGTAGTAGTTATAGACATCTAAGAGATACTTTTGTTGAGAAAATTATCGCTATTTGTCATATTTTTACTACCCTTCTTCCAAACGCCAGATTAATATTGTTAATGACAAATGATGATAATAATAATAATAATAATAATAATACTTAAATACAAGTTTTGCAGTTGTTAATATTGTATTGGTATTTATATTTAAGTGTACATGAATGTTGGCAAGATGCATTATGACTGAATTAATCTTGTGCACTGTGTGTTTTATGAACATGTGCATATAACTTATATATAATTTCATTCAGTTTTACTGTTATTATGCTAATTATGTTTTATTATGCTGTTGATTTTAGTGTGATTATAGGGGCGTCCGTGGCCGAGTGGTTAACGTCTCTGACTTGATATCACTTGCCCCTCACCGCTGTAGGTTCGATCCCTCAGGGGCCTAGGAATCTTTATGTGAGGAACTATCCAGCTGCCTTGCGGAACGTCGGTGGTGCACGAAAATTGCCCGGAGTGGCACCTGGGGTCTTCCTCCACCAATGGAAGCTGGAAAGCCGCCATATGCTGTTGGTGCGACTATAAAATCCAATTTAATCAATTACTGTGATTATAATGTCATCTGTGTGGCCCATTATTGGAAAATAAGTTATTCTATTCTATTCTATTCTATTATATCAAGAGTGATGTCCCTTACAGGAAGTTTTGGTATTGAGTCAGAAATCTTATATTTTTAATTATTTCGCAGTTTTTCCCCCAAAATGGGGTTATTTGGGAAAGAACCACAGAAGTCGCCAAAAGATATGGTAATGGCTGAGTTTATCTTTAATCTAGTATCAGTGTTATTTATTGTTATCCAAACATTATTTCGTATTTTGAATGAGAAGGTGGGTGGGGTTGTTTTTATTTTTTATTTGTTTGGTGTTTACTGTAAGGTACTTCAGCAATTTGAATTGGTGATATCTTTCTTCTTCTTCTTCTTCCAATAAAAGGTCAGGAGTCTTCTTAGACTGTAATGTTGACCTTACTGAGGTGATGAGACAGCGATCATCCTCCAAAATGTTAAAAACGATGGTATTTTACAATTAAAACTATGTACATGGCGCTGATGATACTACGCTCGGAAGAATAAGGCTGCAGTGGTGGTGTCAAGAGCAGCTTTGAAGTCTTCTAATGAACTGATATCCGTGATTGCAGTTGGCAGAACATTCCATTCGCGTGTGGTACGAGGGTAGAAGGAGTACTTGTAGACATTCTGACCTGGCTGGCCTCCCCTGGTTCTGCGGTCGTTGAAACGCAGTATATCTCCTGGTGCCATATCTACAAGTCCATGCTGTATTTTGAAGAGCATTGTTAACCTCTGTTTGCATCTTCTCTCTTCTAATGTCTGCCAGACAAGGTCCCTTACCATTCTTGTCACACAGCCAGGTGTTTTGTCCCAATAGTTGTTAAGGGCAAACCTAGCTCCTCTTCTCTGTACTTTTTCCAGCTTGTTGATGTCCCCTGCGAGGTAAGGATCCCATGCTGCTGCGGCATATGATAGGGTTGGTAGTACAAGGGACTTGTAAGTTATATCTCTGACCTCCTTGGTGCAGTTGTATAGGTTTCTTCTGAGAAAACCCAGGGTCCTTGAAGCCTTGGCTGCTGTGCTGTCCACTTGGGTCTTCCATGATAGGTCTTCACTGAAGGTGACTCCAAGATATTTGGCGCAGTCCACTGCTTCAAGTTGATGTCCATGCAATCTGTATGTTGGTTTACGTTGAAACCGCTTGTTGGTACAGATGTGGATAACCTGGCATTTCTCAGGGTGAAAACTCATCTGCCACTTAGTCTCCCATTCTACAAGGGACTCAAGGTCCTGTTGCGGTGCGTCTGAATCTGCTGTAGACCTTATATGTTTGTATAAGAGTCCATCGTCTGCAAATAACCTAGTTTCCGAAGATGTAGACTCTGGTAGATCATTGATAAACGCCAGAAACAGTAATGGGCCCAGTACTGTTCCCTGGGGTACTCCTGACAAAACGTTTGCCTGTGATGATGTGGACCCCTCTAGCAGGACTTGTTGTTTCCTATAGCTGAGGAAGGAGGGAGTGGTTTGCAGCGGATCTTGTAGCTAGGGTGTGATGTAAAGATCAGGTCTAAAGTGTTCTGCTGTCTAGTGGGGAAATGTGCAACCTGTTCCAAGCCCATATCCATAGCAATATCAAGGAAAGTTTGGCTTACTCTATGGGGATAATGGGTGTTTGTGACTGTGTTATTAGTCCAGTCAACATCTGGGACGTTGAAGTCTCCGGCCACTAAGTATATAGCAGTCTTGAATTTGGCTTTCAGTCATATCCAACCTGTGACAATGAAAACTATTTCGATGCAATATGCATTTTAAGTTAGTACAAGTTAGGGCATTACATCAAGTACTTTCATTATTTATTATGTACGTATATATTCTCAGAAAGATATCAATAGAAAAAATGCAATATTTAGTAATTATTTTAAATTGAAAAACTGCCATTTTCCTGCATCCACACAGTAATATTCACGTACCCAAATTAAATATTATCAATAGCAATGTAATCTTCAAAGTCTTATCTAGGGCAGCTGAAAATCCATTTTTTATTAAATTTGAATACCAATCACTTGAATCTTTACAAATATTGTACATGAACACATTCTCAAAATCTATTTTTTCAATAACCATAATGGGGTGACAAAATACATTGGTCATAGGCCAATGCCTTTTTCATTCATTTCAATCCCAATACTAGTTAAAGCTACTACAGTTTGATTTAAATTTAATATATCCCTAGACTTTCAGGATAGTCTGATGTAACTATTATCTAATGTATTTCAGCTATTGGTTTTTCTCGACTACTATAAATGTTCATTAACACTTCAATTTTAAGATTAAAAATGTTGGAACCATTTTTCTCCTTAAAGTAGGAAGGGAGTATGTCAACAGGAGTTTATTTATACCAATATGTCTACTGTACCTTTAAAGATAGTGTCTACATTTCATTTAATTATAGTAACCACTGAACCTAAGCATTTGTATTTACCTGGACAGTTTAGACTGGACACTGAACTAAATGTGGTCATTCCAGTTCAGACCACCGAACAGGCTGGACGTGTGGCGGCCGTCTGGAGCAAGGTGACCCCGCAACACGTGTCGCTGTCTGGAATCTCCCCAACGTGGTTCAAGTTCGGAATCTGAAGCCACGCTGCGGAAACATATTATGTTGTACATATGTTTTTAATCAGCTATATTTTTAATGTGTTCCTAAAGATGGGCGAGTGATGAAACTTCTACAGAAGACTACCATTGCCGAGATGCTACTTGCCACTGCAAGCTCCCGCAAGTGGCAAGGAGAACCTATGGCAGCAAAACGGGTACCGACGTTGGATGTGGGGACTACATAGATTGGGAGGCGCTTTGGCGACTACGGGACCACTGCATAGAACTTAAAGACTTGCAGTGGTTTCGGTGAACACACGGACGCCCAACCTGTTGAGACTCCAGATTCACGATCTCCATGATGCGAAACTCGGGCCAACACGGACAACCGGATTGACCTACTTGATGGTGGCACTTCTGAAATCTCCTGATTGGCTGAAACCTTCCTAATCTACTTTCGAGCCGGCAATCAGATTGACCTAGTCACAACTCTGCAGGCAATCCGATTGGCCAAAATCTTCAATTGAATCTACAATCCACTTGGACTTAATTTTCTACTGTCGGCATAATCAACTACTGGCTATCTATGTTGGATTTCTTCGCTAATCATCTACTGCTGCTGTTCTAGCTAATCATCTACTGCTGCTGTTCTACAGTAAACCACTTTGGACGACGTCCCTACTTCCAGACTCCACTCAACTGTAACCTTCTGTTGAAAAGCTCGCCAAAAGGCCTAGTGCCATAGGGCGAGGGTAAACAAAAACTTCTACTCACTCACTTAATGTGGTGTGATGTGAATAGGTTACCTAACCAGTTTGGTAGTAACATGCACTTTGAACTCCCTTGTTCTTTATTTATGTTTCCCGCCTAAAAGCCCTCTCTTCTATCACGTTTGTCACAGCTGTCAGTGGAGTAGGTTCAGTCTCACCAAGAGTAAACTTATTGTTGATAGTTTGTACTATCCAAAATAGAGAGTTACTTGCCTGTCTATACAGAGCAACTATATTGAGGCCAATGGCCCATTGCCTGGTATGTATTAGTGAAATGATGTATTTCGCTGGACATGCTAGAATGATGGAATAATTACTTTGTATATAGTTGCTTATAGTTGTACACCTTGAGTGGTACATCGCAACATGACAAAGCAAATGTGGATGTGACCTTGACCCTCCAAGCAAAGGGCATATAACCTTATAACTTCTACCTTCAACATTTGCGTATAGGTCAGTTTCTCACAAACTTTATGCATTAGACCTTTCAAACTTTGGTTATAGTTGTTTCTTGGGTAGTACATCACAACGAGTCAAAAAGCAAATGTGGACATGACCTTCACCATCCAAGCAAAGGGCAGATAACTTTAATTGTTACATTTACATCACTTTCTCATGAACTATAATGATGCACTAGATGCTTTAAACCTAGTTTATAGCTTAATCTTTGGAAGACAAAACATTCTATTTGGACATAGTTGTGTCTTGGGTAGTGCATCTTTTTGGGCGCATGGATTTCATCTATGACCTTGACTTACTTTTTGGAGCTGATTATCTTTTTTATTTTTTTTTATTTTATAGAATGTCATTTTGTTTTTAAACAAATGCACTATAATGTCATCTTAGCAAACTGTAAACTCCATTGTTTTTAGTTATTAAAATGTTTACAAACTTTCATTTAAGCATCATCATATTTTATTTTGAAGTCCTGCTCCCATTAGGCGAGACATGTGAATCTGCGGATTTCTTGTAGTGGCAGAAAAACAATAATGTGGCTCCAGCGTAAATGGAGTTTCTACGATAGAATTTGCAGCAACTCTGCAGTCCAGGGTGAGAAGGTTCTAGGCACATTTTCCATATTTTATCTTTTATTTTGAAGTCCCGCTCCCATTAGGCGAGACATGTGAATCTGCGGATTTCTTGTAGTGGCAGAAAAACAATAACGTGGCTCCAGCGTAAATGGAGTTTCTACGATAGAATTTGCAGCAACTCTGCAGTTCAGGGTGAGAAGGTTCTAGGCACATTTTCCATATTTTATCTCGATGTACATGGAAGATGAGCCTGGCATGTTCATGCCTGTAAGGCGCCATATAACCTTTTCATGTGTTGGTGCGCCTTAAAACCCAATTTAATTCAATTCATTTGCTGTTATATATGTTTTGTATAATGGAAATCTCTTTGTTGCATTATTATCATTCATTTCATAAAAGCAGCCAAAATGAATTTTCAGTTTCACAGGAAGGACTCCTCCCAATTCAAAATTTTGAATATTCTTAACGTCATTTTTCAACAGATTTAATTCAGAGCTCTAGATCTGCGTAATTATGCGAATAAATGAGCCAAGAAATGCAAAAGATTTAGTTCTATGCATTATTTTTTTTTTTTTTTTTTTTTAGAAAAACACTAAAGATTACTTAAATGCATAGCGAAACATAGTTAAAGAGGCTCTACCTATATCTTTTTGTCCACCAATTGATATAAACTTTACTTAATTGTAAAGAGGACTATGAAAAAGGTAAACGGCAATAATTTCACCCCATGTAATATGCGTTTTCCTGGGGAAAAACAGGATAGAAAAGATCGGATTTTTGAAATTGTATTCGTAATTGTTTTAGACAAGCCGATTGCGGAGATTTTCCGATCTTATTCGTTTACAATCGGAACTGCCTCGTCGGAGTGGCGACGTGTTCTGATCGATTCGTTTACTATCGGAACTGCCCCGAATAGTTTGTTTTCGTTCAACTGAATGGCATTGCGCCAATCGGAACTGCCTCATCGGATTCCGTCACCACTATTACCTAGTACGGAAATTGGCGAAGAGTTCCGATCGGGCATTGCGCATGTCCGATAAAATCGTAAAAACTCGTAGTTCTCCGGCAGGAATAAACGGCTGGGCAGCATTTTATTCAAGATATTGTTTATATCATAATTAATAATTTACAGAACTGGAATACGAACCTTGTTGCTTCTTAGAATACTCATAAAATAGCTTTGCATACATATAAATGCAGTAATTTTGAGTATTTAATATTTTACATTAAAAATCGCGTAGATATAGGTAGTGCCTCTTTAACAGTGAAAGAAATTCGAATATTTGTTCACTATCCCGAATTATTATATAATCATTTTGACTGTTACAATTTTCATAAGCCCAACTATATAACATTTCTAGATTTTTATTATCCCTAATTAATATTTACTAGTTGCTAATTCCGACCACTGAGATATAACAGCGTTTACGACTTCGCCATCACCATCTCCAGAATTTATAGTTGTGTAATAGGACCGGAAAATTACACATAAATATTTAGGAACTCAGCGGGTTTGAACTCGGGAACTTTTGCATATGAAGCGGATGCTCTACCGATATCGCCATGAAAGCTAGCTATGCGGCGAGACAGTAATAACGTGTTTATAAACCTGTCTATTCAGGCGCTTGTTTTTCCCAAAATCAGCAGGCCTAGGCCTTTTCCCAATTTTGTTGAAAAAAGCCCTGACATTAGATTGTTATGTTTTAGGTGAATGACTGGACCCACAAGATCAGGAAGGAGGGATATGTTTTGGAGAGGCAGATAAAAGGTAAAACAACATATTTAGCAACGCGTCCACTTTTGATATGCTCATTATAAAATTGTCCTTTTTTTTCATATAGGGCTTATGCGATCACTTTACGTCCGTCCGTCTGTCTATGTTTTTTGCGGCCGCCAGTCATCCAAGATGGCCGCCATAGCTAAAACTAGGTCAAATTTAAGTAAATATCAAATTTTTCGCGTCAGCCAGTCATCCAAGATGGCCGCCATGGCTAAAACCAGGTCAGATTTAAGTGAATTTCAAACGACATCTCCTCCGAAACCACTGATTCCATTCTACTGAAATATCATATACATGTTCCTTGGGTTGGCCTCTATTAAGTTTGTGTTTTTCGTTATCGTCGAATAATCAAAATGGCCGCCACGGCGACCCAAAATTTACATAGAGTTATATAGGAAAAGGCTAAAAATTACATCTTCTGTGAAACCGCTTGAAGGATTTTGATGAAACTTAAGCACAATGATATTTGAGATTGTCCGTCTCAGATTTGTATTTTTCACGACCGCCAGTTATCCAAGATGGCCGCCATGGCTAAAACTAGGTCAAATTTAAGGAAATTTCAAACGACATCTCCGAAACGACTTATTCCATTCTTGTCAAATATCATATACATGTTCCTTGGGTTAGCAAGTTTGTGTTTTTCATTATCGTCAAATAATCAAAATTATTCAAAATTGCCACCACGATAACCCAAAGTTTACATAGAGTTATATATAGGAAACATTTTTCTTGGGCTGGCCTCTATCATGTTTATGTTTTTGAATCACATTATACAAGTAGAGCGTCTACAGGCCCTCTTGGGCCTCTTGTTTAAAGAAAAGTTTAGCTTTGTTGAAGACCACAAGTGTTTATGCAATAACATGACGTCCATAATTCATAGAACATAACAGGGACTTCTCTCCCATTGTATAATCTCTGCCTAGGCTTGCGTTAACCATTCGCCAAATCGCCTAAAAAATTCCCAAATCGAAGTTGTTTTTCCGTCAATCTTTCTCCTTGGATATTCTCAATACACAGATGTAATAGATCTTCCCAGTTCTGTTTTAGATTAAACTTCTTAATAAAGTTTTTTTACCAGAGTTGTACGTTTCTTCTGTTTTTCTGTGTAAATTGAAACGCAAAACACAGCCTCGTCACCCGAGGACGACGCCATGTTGTTTATGCGTTGCAGAAACGCTTAACCGCTTGTATGTTATCGAAACGCTTTACCGCTAGTATATTCTACTAAGTAACAAGCGCCTCAGTGAGCGATGGGTTAATACTAAATAAAGGACGAATAACAGAAATCGTCTGGGCCAGGAAACTCTTTCCTCGGTCATGAGAATATGCAGAGAATCTGGTGCAACCCTAAATGACAACGAACTTAACAGCATTGTTAACATTTTCAGGGACAACAAAAACAGGGAAATTATTCTGTAACAACAAAGTGAAGTACAATAAAAACTTGAAATATTACAGTTGTGAAATTATTTTATTATGTAAATCATCAATAAATATGTAATATTTCACAAAATACAAAAACAACATTTTTCCCAATTCTGAAAAAAAACGCGTGTTTTTTCCCAATTTTGAGAAAAATCGCGTGTTTTTTCCCAATTTGACCGGCCACGGACCCATTCCCAAAATGGTGGAAAAAAAACTCTGGAACTGGCGAATGAAATTCGTAATAAATACATAGCAAATTCGCCAGACATCGGCGGTCTGGCGAATCCAAATTTCCGACCGATTTTGCCTAAAAAAATCTCGGAAAATCCCGAATTCTAATATACGACGTCTTTGACTGTTTATAAGCCAATATCTCGCTGGGTGTTGTTAGCTATTTAGCGACGATCAATTTGGACCGATAACTAATTCTCGTAGTGTTTATTGAATTGTTGTGTGTGCGATAGATGCCGCCCACTGTTCCGCCTCTCGCTGTCAATCAACTAGTCTGTGTCCCCGCGCTCAATTTATCCATATATTTAATTGCGTTATCGAGCTGGGTAAAACCCTCTTACGGCCAAAATGGCTGATCAAAACAGAAAGTGCATGAAGTGTGACAGTTTGTTTACGAATTAATCAGCCCGAGATGCTAAATGCCGACGGTAAGTGTGGAGTGCCCACTAATTAGTTGTACAGACAGTAGCGTAAACTGGAACAATGGCAAGTGTGAACGTGTTTGATCTGCTGTCTGGAAATTGTGACAATTTTATGTTCGATTGTTCAATCAACATGAAAAAATAGTCAATACAAAAGGTGCGATTACTCAAAATATTGGTACAATTTTAGAATGAAGTGGCTTTTATTACTTATTCTATGCATGATAGTCGTGTTGTATGTAGCATTTCCGAATTTTGTCTCACAATGCAACGCGATATTTCTAAGCTTCTTTGGAACCCCTGTTAACAGGAAACAAACAGCCAGAGACTGAGTCACAGACTCCAGCATGCATTCATTCTGTCCTTTTCAGTCTTGACAATTTTTAAAAATTGCATAAAATTAAATACAATTTTTAAAAAGTTTTGAATATTGTGCAACTCAACTTTTAATTATAAGCACTAATTAAGCAATATGAAGCATGCATATGATATGGAAATATTGTTCTTGCATACCGGACAAGGATATCTGACATTTTACCGGGGCTAGATATTTCCATCTCACCCTGGGGTCGAGATAAAATTCACGCGCGCCAACATCCGGTATGCATGAAAACATGCAAAACGTCAATAGCTAGCGGCATCAACGCACAACATTTCTCTGATATGCAAGAAAAAGAATCTATCTTGGGTATTCGGTTCAGATAGGGAATGCCAACACTCGGTATAAGTGTTTTAATCGGAACCTCGGCAGAGCCTCGGTTCCGATAAAGACACTTATACCTCGGGTTGGAATTCCCTATCTTCACCGGATACCCATGAAAGATTCTTACAATACCCTACTGGTTAATATTAAAGCATACTCCTTTAACTTACTTTTGATGTGTACGCAAAAGCGAGGTTTTAGCGCCTTCAATTAAAGTTCCAAAATATCCTGGCAAAAATCTGGCTAAAGAAATTCTAATCTGGCTAAAGAAAGTTTAGCGCTTTAGCCAGATTTGGCTAAAGGGTTTAAAATCCGATCGCTAGCCTAGTCTGTCTAAAATGAAATTCAACTAAGAGCATGTAACAACAAAGCCCAAGACCAATTAGGCCAAATAAAATGATTGTGTGGTTCCGGTTTCCCGAACAATCCCATTTTTACGAGCTGACCCTAAACATTTTATGCCAAAAACTAAAAAAGTAAATATATTTTTTATACCACCCGCAAAGTGTTTGAGGGGAGTTGGGGGTGTATACTGGAATCACCTTGTCCGTCCGTCTGTCCGTAGATGCAATTCTTGTCCAGGCTATTTCTCAATAACTCCTTAGAATTTTCGCAAAACTTGCTAGGAAGTATCAATATCGAGTGGACATGAGCATACTTTGATGACGTTCCAGTTTGATAATTTTCCACTGAGTTATGGCCCTTTGTAGTTCTAATATCTGTCCATAGACACAATTCTTGTCCGGACTATTTCTCAATAACTCCTTCTTAAAGTTTCGCGAAAATTGCTAGGAAATATCAATACCGATTGGACGTGCGCAAATTATCATGACCTTCTGGTTCGGTAATTTTTCACTGTGTTATGGCCCTTTGTATTTCTAATATATATATAGAGTTTAATTAACATTGGTGAAGTGATACGGGAAATAATTCCCGAGTGAGAAATATTCTTGCGATATAGAAACGAGTGCGTTTTCGCACGAGTTTCTATATCGCAAGAATATTTCTCACGAGTGAATTATTTTCCGTATCACGACAAAAATGTTAATTAAACTATATAATATATATTCTGTGATGAATTTCTTTCCAGTCGTCTTTTGACACAAGTATTCCTTCTTCTGTCACTCCTTTGGCGACAGCGCGGAGTAATATCATGACGTCAATTAGTGATGTAATATCGTGACGTCTATCGTTTAGTTCATAACATTTGACTACTGTGCTAGCTTGCGCACTAGGCGTGATAGCACAGTAGAGGAAGGGATATGTTATAGATTTTCTCAAACTGGGAAATTTCTATAGTTCATCACAGAATATATAATATATATATATATATTATATAATTATATAACATGAAATTCTTGTCCGAGTTATTTCTCTAAAACTTTTTGTTAGAATTTAGCAAAACTTGCTAGGAAGTATCAATATCAAGTGGAGATGTGCATACTATCATGACGTTCCGGTTCAATAATTTTCCACTGAGTTATGGCCCTTTGTATTTTTAGCTCTACTGGCCACGGGCCAGCAGAGCTTATGGGATGGCGAGTTGTCTGTCCGTCCGTCGTCCGTCATTAACTTTTGTCTTGTGAACACTCTAGGGCCTTCATTCTTTATCCGATCTTTACCAAACTTTAACAGGTTGTTAATATCAATGAAAGCTCGGACAAGTTCGAAAACAAGCCAGATCGGAATAATTTCACCAGAGTTATGGCCCTTGTTTTGCTGAAAAATGCCATATTAAGCCTTGTGAACACTCTAGCACTTCATTTATTATTTGATCTTTACCAAACTTACACAGATTGTTAATATCAATGAAAGCTCGGACAAGTTTGAAAACCAGCCAAATCTGATCAGTAACACCGGAGTTATGGCCCTTGTTTTTTTCTGAAAATTGCTATTTTTTGCCTTGTGAACGCTGTAGCACCTTCATTTATTATTTGATCGGACCAGTAACAGATGAGTTATGGCCCTTGATTTAGTTAAAAATGCTATATTTTGCCTGGTTAATTTGATAGGGCCTTCATCTTTCATCTGATCTTTACAAAACTTTAATGATTGTTTATATCAATGACAGCTCAGACAGTTTCGAAAACCAGCCAGATCGGACCAGTAACAGATGATTTATGGCCCTTGATTTAGTTAAAAATGCTATATTTTGCCTCATTAAGACGATAGGGCCTTCCTTTTTCATGCGATCTTTATGAAACTTTACTAGATTGTTAATATCAATGACAGCTCGGTCAAGTTTGAAAACCAACCAGTGGTTAAAAATCCTATATTTTGCCTCGTTAAGACCTTCATCTTTCATCCGATCTTTAAGAAACTTTACTAATATCAATGAAAGCTTGGACAAGTTCGAAAAACATCCAGATTGGACCATTTACATCGGAGTCATGGTCCTTGATTTTCTGAAATATGCTATATCTTGGCCTCATTAAGACGAAAGGGCCTTCATTGGCCGGATTTCATTGAAACTTTGCAGGGATGATCAGTACCAAGCCTAGTTGTACATAGTCACCGTGTTCCAGTTGAATGATTTTGGCGGAGTTATGGCCCTTTAAAGATTTTAATACACAAACTTTGTTCTGATCTACTTCTCCTGAACCCCTCGCCAGATTTCAATGAAACTTTGCAGGGATGATCAGCACAAAGCCTAGTTGTGCATGTCATCGTCACGTTCCGGTTTACAGATATTTGGCAGAGTTCTGGCCCTTTAAAGGATTTTGATACCACAATTTTTTTCTTGGCTAGTTCTCCTGAACCCCTGGCTGGATACAGACGAAACTTGACAAGGATGATCAGTATCAAGCCTAGTTTTGCATATCATCGCCATATTTCGGTTGAATGATTTTTGGCAGAGTTGTGACCCTTTAAATGTTTTAATACACAAACTTTGTCCAGATTAGTATCTTCTGAACTCTTTACCAGATTTTAGTGAATCTTGGCGAGGATGATCAGTACTAAGCCTAGTTGCACCTTTCATTGCCATGTTCTGGTTGAATGATTTTTGAAAGACTTATGGCCCCTCATACATAAACTTTATCTTGAGCCAGTAGAGCGTCCACAGGCCCTCTTGGGCCTCTTGTTTATGTTTTCTATCTGTTCTGTATCTGATGTCAACAAATATATATTTAATGTTCGTTTATTAGGTTTTAAAATTATTTTAGAAAGTATTTTCCCTTTTTTTCTTAGCATGTAACCACATATATAATTTTATTTGGCCGTTGATTACCGAAATGCCTAAAAGTAGATTATTAATAGAAATAGCTTGTTATCACTACATCTTCAAAACGTCAGAGAATACGAACATGAGTTTAACTTGATATGTAGGGCCGACCATGGCAAATTGTTGGTTTGCTGTTTCCATATCTACCCACCATACGTGGACAACAATGTGATCACTAAGTCGAAATATAAACGGGCTCGACAAAAATCACCTACCTATCTACCCATTTATGGAATCCTGGGTCTGGAAAACAGAAAACAAATTAATGTTTGAGGATGGCCTGTCACACATGTTAAAGAGCTGATTGACCAACAAATTAATGTATTGCAATTTGTTAAATTTAGTTCTATGATAATAACTCACAAAACACAATAATACATTGCAATAAATACAATAACGCAAAAGGGCATTCCCTTTACATTATATTTTATTTTAATATTTATTGCTTAACATGTTTGTACACTTCTCTGAGTTGTCTTTAAAGTAGCTATCCCACCAACAACAGCCAAATTTTACAACATATGTTCACTGTTTCTGAACTTACTGTCAATGAGGTCTATATAAAACTTACATATTTTGAGAATCGAAACTCTATAGACACAATATAAACGGCTTTAACCAGCCGGACCAAATCCCAAAACTGGAGCGTTGAATTAAGAGTTACCAACTCATAATTCATTTTACGTATATTCAGTCTCGGGTATTTTATGTACCCTGAATTAAAAAAATACTTTTAATCGACACATGTATATTATGTTATGACGTTTTGCCGTTTTTTGGCAGGTTAGTGCCTTTACTTTAAAGTTAAAAATAAAATGCTTTATTTATCTCTCTATTTGTCACAGCCATTCAAAGGGAAGAGGAGAAAACTAAGCGCCATCTGAAGGAAGCAGCCAAGAAGGGAGAGAAGTCTGCATGTAGTATATTGGCAAAGGAAATAATTAATTCACGCAAAGCTGTTAATAGATTGTACGCATCCAAGGCACACATGAACTCTGTCTCTATGAACATGAAAAATCAACTTGGTAAGTTGTGAACTCTGCAAATCTTTGCGTCTTTGCCGTTTCTCCTAAACCAACAGGTAGATTTGGAATTTGTTTTTGCAAAAATGAAATGTAAATAAAGCATAGTATTGTCATATTAATAATTCCCTGCTAAGGTGTTGCTGCCCCCCACCCCCCAACCCACCCATAAAATGAACAGGCCTGGGCCTCTTCCCAGTGTTGTGGAACAAAGCCCTGCAAAGATGTTGTCCCCATGTATATGTGAGTGATGGTGATACCCATACATATATTATCAATTTCTGCTGATTACAGCTACATTAAGGATTGCCGGTGCTCTCGAAAAGTCAACGGACGTAATGAAGTCCATGTCAGCTTTGATCAAATTGCCTGAGATTCAGAGAACCATGATGGAGATGTCCAAGGAAATGATGAAGGTAATGCAGTTTATAACCATTTTCATTATTCCAAATCAGCGGACCATTTTAGTTAAAATTGCCTGTATACTCCTGTAGTTTGTGTCTGTTGTACAACTGTTAAACCAGTGAGGCGTATTTGATGATTTTACGAAAAGGTGTCAACATGACAATGTCGTGAACATCTCCTAAGCCCACATAAAGATCTTTCTGGATTTTTTGATTTTTAGCTCTACTGATCAGAGATCAGCAGAGCTTATGCCGTAGTGCGGCGTCTGTCGTCTGTCTGTCCGTCCGTAAACTTTTATTTGTAGCGACTACTCCTCTGAAACTACTGGATGGATATTCATGAAACTTTACAGAAATGTTGCCCATGAAGTCTAGTTGATCCTAGCAAAAATTCATGTTGATGTGAAATCCAAGATGGCCGCCAAATCTAAAAATAGGTTTTTAAAAAACAAGTTTGTAGCGACTACTTCTTGAAAACTCTAAGGGATATTGATATGGGACTTTTTCTAAAATGATCAGCATGACATGATGTTGGTCCTTGTCGAAAATCGTTTTGATTCGACGTTAAACATGGCTCCCAGCGGCCATCTTTGTTTACATAGAGTTATATAATGAAAACTTGTAGCGACTACTCCTCTGAAACTACTTGACGGATTTTCATGAAACTTCACAGGAATGTTGCTCTTGATGTCTAATTGATCCTAGCAAAATTTCAGGTTGGCCGGAAAATCAAGATGGCCACCACAGCTAAAAATAGATTTTTAAAAAATAAGTTTGTAGCGACTACTTCATGAAAACTATAAGAGATATTGATATGGGACTTTTTCTAAAATGATCAGCATGACATGATGGTTATCCGAGTCGAACATTATTTTGATTCAATGTTAAACATGGCTGTCAGCGGCCATCTTTGTTTACATAGAGTTATATAATGAAAACTTGTAGCGACTACTCCTCTGAAACTACTTGACGGATTTTCATGAAACTTCACAGGAATGTTGCTCTTGATGGCTTATTGTTCCTGGCAAAATTTCAGGTCGGCTGGAAATTCAAGATGGCCACCACGGCTAAAAATAGATTTTCAAAAAACAAGTTTGTAGCGACTACTTCCTGAAATCAAAATCAGTCAGTAGAGCTTCAAGGTCATTGACCTCTTGTTTTTAAAGTTATCAAGATTTAAACAATACACATATAAGATAACACACATCCTTTTTAGTAAACCATGAGTACTAGTCAGAAGAATACTTTCTTCTGTTTTTTCTTGATAACAAATTTATCAAAAATCTGCATGAAACCAATTAACATCCATTTATCAAAAAGGCAAAATTACCCATGATACACCATCATTCAGAGGTACACAACATTTTTGCCACCACAACCAAATTTTGTCGTCAACGGTAAAAACGGTGTTGAAACGGCAAAAACATGCCTACTATTTCACAGACAGCAAACACAAACACAGGAATAAATAGCGCGAGCACAAACTGAGAATCTGTACTTTATTGAAAAGTACTAACTGTACGAAACTAGTTTAGCTAAAGTCAGGCCATTGTGAACACGTATCAACCTTCAGAAGTCTCCTGAGGGGCGTCCGTGGCCGAGTGGTTAACATCTCTGACTTGAAATCACTTGCCCCTCACCGCTGTAGGTTCGATCCCTCAGGGGCTAGGCATCATTATGTGAGGAAGCTATCCAGCTGGCTTGCGGAACGTCGGTGGTTCTACCCAGGTGCCCGCCCGTGCACGAAAATTGCCCGTAGGGGCACCTGGGGTCTTCCTCCACCAATTTAAGCTGGAAAGTCGCCATATGACTTTAGCTGTCGGTGTGACTATAAAATCCAATTCAATCAATCAATCAATCAGAAGTCTCCTACTGGGGGTACTAACATAACATATGAACTGAGAATCATTACGTTGCCGACGAGTACTAACTGTACAAAACTAGTTTAACTGAAGTCAGGCCATTGTAAATGCGTATCAGCCTTCAAAAAAGTGTCTCTTACTGGGGGTACTTACAAAAAGTGTGAATTAAACATACATCCATTACTCTATATCGCTCACTCATGGTATTCTTACACAATTCACATGTGCGTTATTATTGATTTACACACTGGATATCAAACATCTGAAATACATGTAAAACAAACAATTTACTGTTGAAACATTTTGCTCACGAGTCATTATGACTTATTGAAATGATTGTAGTAAGGTTTATGTGGGGATGGCCTCGACCCCACTAGACCTTTTATGAGGGGAATAAAGAATCTTCTTCTTCAAAAAAATCCACATGGTCGATACCACATTTGATTGATTATGTATTCACTCCATTTAAAACCGTCTATTAAATCATTTTTGAATTATTTTATATCAAGAAATTCATTACTCATTGAGAGATACAAACAGTCTTAATCTGTTTCTCACGGCAATTTAAACACTCCTTCTGTTCTCAGAACTCACTAAGCTGCATCATAAATTAATAGCATGACGTGTTGTTATGACGTGATGTCATGATAGAAACAACCAAATGAAAATATGAATGAAGCATTCTGATTGGTTCAGTGATAAAAATTGGACCACTGAAAACAGTTAATTTAAAATATGCCATTCTCAGAACTATTGAGATTTTACTTGACATTGAGTAATGAGGTTGTTGAAATCCAGAAACACAAAATTCTTTTAATGGAATGATAACTTAACGAAACGCGGGTTCTGACGATGATCAATGCTTGTTTGTTGCAGGCGGGTATCATAGAGGAGATGCTGGAGGACACAATGGAAGGCCTCGAGGATGAAGACGAGATGGAGGAGGCTGCTCAGGAGGAGATAGACAAAGTACTCTTCGAACTCACTGCAGGTACGGGCTCTTTGTTTTTGATCGAGGTATTTCTCGGGCACTCCCATCAATGTATTAGCCAGCCAAATCGAGGCCATTATTTGGTGGAGTGGGTGTTGTTTTTAGCTCTACTGATCAGAGGTCAGAAGAGCTTATGCCGTGGTGCAGCGTCCGTCTGTCCGCCGTAAACTTTTTTTGTAGCGAGTACTCCTCTGAAACTACTGAATGGATTTTCATGAAACTTTACAGAAATGTTGCCCATGAAGTCTAGTTGATCCTAGCAAAAATTCATGTTGATATGAAATCCAAGATGGCTGCCAAATCTAAAAATAGATTTTTAAAAAACAAGTTTGTAGCTACTACTTCTTGAAAACTCATAAGTGATATTGATATGGGACTTTTTCTAAAATTATCAGCATGACATGATGTTGGTCCTTGTCGAAAATCGTTTTGATTCGACGTTATACATGGCTGCCAGTGGCCATCTTTGTTTACATAGAGTTATTTAGTAAAAACTTGTAGCGACTACTCCTCTGAAACTACTCGACGGATTTGCATGAAACTTCACAGTAATGTTGCTCTTGATGTCTAAATGATCCTAGCAACATTTCAGGTTGGTCGAAAATTCAAGATGGCTGCCACAGCCAAAAATATATTTTCAAAAAACAAGTTTGTAGCGAGTACTACTTGAAAACTATAAGTGTTATTGATATGGGACTTTTTCTAAAATTATCAGTATGGAATGATGTTGATCCTTGTCGAAAATTATTTTGATGCGATGTTAAACATGGCTGCCAGCGGCCATCTTTGTTTACATAGAGTTATATAATAAAAACTTGTAGCGACTACTCCTCTGAAGCTACTTGACGGATTTTCATGAAACTTCACAATGTCTTATTGATCCTAGCAAAATTTCAGGTCGGCCGGAAATTCAAGATGGCCGCCATGGCTAAAAATAATTTTTCAAAAAAACAAGTTTGTAGCGACAACTTCTTGAAAACTATAAGTGATATTGAATGCGTCTTTTGCTAAAATGATCAGTATAACATGATGTTGATCCTTGTCGAAAATTATTTTGATTCTACGTTAAACATGGCTGCCATCGGCCATCTTTGTTTACATAGAGTTATTTAGTAAAAACTTGTAGCGACTACTCCTCTGAAACTACTCGACGGATTTGCATGAAACTTCACAGTAATGTTGCTCTTGATGTCTAAATGATCCTAGCAACATTTCAGGTTGGTCGAAAATTCAAGATGGCTGCCACAGCCAAAAATATATTTTCAAAAAACAAGTTTGTAGCGAGTACTACTTGAAAACTATAAGTGTTATTGATATGGGACTTTTTCTAAAATTATCAGTATGGAATGATGTTGATCCTTGTCGAAAATTATTTTGATGCGATGTTAAACATGGCTGCCAGCGGCCATCTTTGTTTACATAGAGTTATATAATAAAAACTTGTAGCGACTACTCCTCTGAAGCTACTTGACGGATTTTCATGAAACTTCACAATGTCTTATTGATCCTAGCAAAATTTCAGGTCGGCCGGAAATTCAAGATGGCCGCCATGGCTAAAAATAATTTTTCAAAAAAACAAGTTTGTAGCGATAACTTCTTGAAAACTATAAGTGATATTGAATGCGTCTTTTGCTAAAATGATCAGTATAACATGATGTTGATCCTTGTCGAAAATTATTTTGATTCTACGTTAAACATGGCTGCCATCGGCCATCTTTGTTTACATAGAGTTATATAATGAAAACTTGTAGCGACTACTCCTCTGAAACTACTCGACGGATTTGCGTGAAACTTCACACATATGTTACTCTTGATGTCTAATTGATCCTAGAAAACTTCAGTTAGGCCTGAAATTCAAGATGGCCACCAAGGCTAAAAATAGATTTTCAAAAAACAGGTTTGTAGCGACTACTTTTTGAAAACTATTAAGTGATATTGTTATGGGACTTTTTCTAAAATGATCAGCATGACATGATGTTGGTCCTTGTCGAAAATCATTTTAATTCGATGTTGAACATGGCTGTCAGCGGCCATCTTTGTTTACATAGAGTTATCTAGTAAAAACTTGTAGCGACTACTGCTCTGTAACTACTGGACGGATTTTCATGAAACTTCACAGGAATGTTGCTCTTGATGTCTAATTGACCCTAGCAAAATTTCAGGTCGGCCGGAAATTCAAGATGGCCACCATGGCAAAAAATAGATTTTCAGAATACAAGTTTGTAGCGAATACTTCTTGAAAACTATAAGTGATATTGATATGGGACTTTTTCTAAAATCATCAGTATGACATGATGTTGATCCTTGTAAAAAATTATTTTGATTTGACATTAAACATGGCCGTCTTTGTTTACGTAGAGTTATATAATGAAAACTACTTGACGAATTTTCATGAAACTTCACAGGAAATCTGATCTAGCTATCAAAAACCTATCAGTTGAGCTTCAAGGTCATTGACCTCTTGTTTTTATAGCTCTACTGGCCAATAGGGCTTATGCCATGGTCTTTTGTCTGTCATCCGTTAATTGTTTGATGTCAACACTCTAGCACCTTCATTTTTCATCCGATCTTTACCAGTCTTTACTAATATTAATGAAAGCTTGCACGAGTTTGAAAACCAACTAGATCGAACAAGTAACACAGGAGTTATTGCCCTTGAATTAATGACAATGGCTGTATTTTGTCTTGTCAACACTCTAGCGCCTCCATTTTGCATCCTACCTTTACCAAACTTTGCCAGATTGTTGATATTGATGAAAGCTTGGTCAAGTTCGAAATCCAGCCAGATCAGACCAGTATTACTCGAGTTATGGCCCTTGAATTAACAAAAAATGCTATATTTTGTCAACACTCTAGCGCTTCCATTTCGGCAATCTTTGCCAGATTGCTGATATTGATGAAAGCTTTGTCGAGTTCGAAAATCAGCCAGCTTGGGATTGCATTTGGGGTCAAGGTCAAGGTCACTGTTACTAAAAATAGAAAAATGCTTTCCGCTCAATAACTTTATTTAGAAATGAGGTATTGGAACAAAATATGCTTTGAAGTTAGGTAATGTGGAAAGGAAGATTGGGATTTACTTAGAAATGAGATATTGGAAAAATTAACATGCCATACATGCTCAGTCAGGTGTTTAATCCCTTTAAAGCAGGGCATCGTTGACTAAGCTGCCTATTTTTTTGGTAATGTCTCCACATTGCACTTCTAATGTCAGCGCTATTTCTATGCATAAAGGCACAACTCCGAGGCAGAAGATCGAGATTTGAAGGAATTGAAGGAAAACGTGAAGCAATATTATCAAACATAGATAAACAATTGTTCACAGATGTATTTAACGCATGGGTATTATGTCAAGAAAAATGTTACTGCTTCTGTGGTGAAAATTTCGACAAGGAGTAAAATTGACATGAACGTATATTATACCCGCGTCAGGCATTCAGTATAGAACATGCAATAAACTGTGTATTTTTTTTTTCTCAAACCTTTTGTTATGAAATTTGAAATGGTGAACCATAAAAGATTGAAGAATTTGGCTATATGGTTTTTGTTATTATATTAAAATGGCTACCTATAACGATTTAATGTGTCCATGAACCTTTCCTACAGCCCCCATATGTTTAACACGATCAAATTCATGTGATATAGGTACTTATAAAACATGATTATCCAACAATGCTTTAACAGGTTCATTCAGTGCAAATCATGAATAATACAATAATCAAGTTAACTAGTACTTACGTTTACTATTTATGACATGTTTTATCATTTATAATGATCGTTAGGTTGTTGTTTTTTCAAGGCGATGCCATAGAATACAAATGACGTGTCATAGTGACTACAGTGGGTTGTAAAAAGTTGTATTTCTTGAAATCTGTTTCAAATAATAGTATAACATTTCCTGATACAGAAGAGAAAATGTAGACCTTTATTGCCATATCATTTAATTTACTTGATTAATAAACTGAACTATTGAAAATGTCCACGTAAAATTTGAACGGCCCTCGTACAACTTGTAAAAAATAAAAATAAGGTGATTTCATGCTACATGAAAGCTACTGTACAAATTTTATATGATTTGTAAGCTTGTGACAGGTACTCTCTAACCAGTCATGGTTTCAAAATGTAACCCTTAATTAAGCACGACTATAATGGCCTTTGCGTCCGTTGTAAATCCAGATCAGCCCCTTTATCACATAAATGAAATGGTCTTAATTCAAAGAAAGAACGGTCCATTATATATATGTAGTGGGTCAAGTGTTAAACTATCGTTCATAACCTCTAACTTTGTACGTTTCTACGTCATTTTATAGGCGACCTCGGCAAGGCACCCTTGGCCGTCACAGACACATTACCAGCACAGCCAGAACCAGAGGGCGCCACTGCTGCAGTTAGTGACGGGGAGGAGGAAGATCTGTTGGGGCGGCTAGAGGCCCTGCGTAGCTAGCATATCAATGACCTCCACTCCATGTTATTGTTTGAATGAGAGATCTGTGATGTTGTTTATATTGACTTCATGATGTAAGTTTGCAAGAAATCAGCGAAATGGGATTGATCGATTGGATGTTGTTTAGTGAAAACGGCAATTACAAGGGCAGTGATGGGTATGGGTTGGAGAATAGGTAGCGATATGTGTGCTGTCAGAGATGCATTTGATTGCTTAACAGTTCTGCTGTTGGTGTTGAGATGAACTGTTGTTACACCCAGCTGGTTCAAGGAAGCATATTTTACCCAACCTCTTTAACTAAAAAAGGCATATATATATATATACCCTTTGACTTGTTTAAACAAATAATAATGGAAGACTGGGTTACATAATATGAAACCCAATGCTTCTTTTTTTGTCGTATTTCATTCCTTTATGGACATTAATAATAATATATATTATTTATTTGATTATTCTAACTTGGAATGAAATATTGACTTATTTAAATCCCCCGCCCCAATCCCAACCCCCAGCCTACCCCCACCCACCCACCCCGCAAAGTGGGTATACTGGAATCAGTATCCCGTCCGTCCGTCCTTCTGTCCGTAGACACAATTCTTGTCCAGGCTATTTCTCAAGAACTCCTTCTTAGAATTTCGCGAAACTTGCTAGGAATTATCAATATCGAGTGGACATGCGCATACTATCATGACGTTTCAGTTCGATAATTTTCCACTGAGTTATGGCCCTTTGTATTTCTAATATATATATATATATAATACAAAATTCTTGTCCGGGCTATTTCTCTAAAACTCCTTGTTAGAATTTAGCAAACTTGCTAGGAAGTATCAGTATCAAGTGGAGATATGCATACTGTCATGATGTTCTGGTTCAATAATTTTCGATTGAGTTTTGGCCCTTTGTATTTTTAATGCATTTCATACTTGGTAATGAAAGCTGTCCGTATGTCCGTAGCCGCAATTCTTGTCTGGGCTCTTTCTCAATAACTCCTTCTTAGAATTTCGAGAAACTTGTTAGGAAGTATCGATATCGAGTGATGATGACGTTCCGGTTCGATCATTTTCCACTGAGTTAAGGCCCTTTGTATTTCTAATATATATATAATACAAAATTCTTGTCCAGGCTATAGCTCTAAAACTCCTTGTTAGAATTTAGCAAAACTTGCTAGGAAGTATCAATATCAAGTGGAGATTTACATACTATCATGACGTTCCGGTTCAATAAGTTTTCACTGAGTTATGGCCCTTTGTATTTTTAATGCATTTCATACTTGGTAGTCAAATAGAAAATTCTTGTTCAGGCTATTTCTCTAAAACCCCATGTTATAATTTCGTGAGACTTGCTACAAGCATCAATATCAAGTGGAGATGCGCATATTGTCTTGACGTTCCGGTTCGATAATTTTCCACTCAGTTATGGCCCTTTGTATTTTAATGCATTTCATACTCTTGGTAGTCAAGTAGAAAAATCTTGTCCGGGCTTTTTCTCTATAATATATATCTATATATGTTATAGGAACAAAGTTTTGTATGTTTACCCACCCCTCAACAAGTTGCAAGCGGGGGGTATTTGTCCGCCTCCGGCGACAGTTCTAGTTCTTCTCGGTATAAAATATTGACTATTTCTTCTCGGAATGAAATATTGACCATTTCTTCTCGGAATGAAATATTGACTGTTCTCGGAATGAAATATTGACCATTTCTTCTCGGAATGAAATATTGACTGTTCTTCTCCGAATGAAATATTGACTGTTTCTTCTTTGAATGAAATATTGACCATTTCTTCTCGGAATGAAATACTGACCATTTCTTCTCGAAATGAAATATTGGCTCTATTTCTTATTGACAATGGCAGTATTGTATATGATGGATATGGTCTCTATGCAAGCACAGAAGTGTTCATCATCACAGGATGGCGTATTTATTTTAGTGCATGTTACTATAAATAAATGCAAATGCAATCAATTTTAGCGTATATCGAATTTTGTGAATTTTATTCGTTAAAACGGTGTGCAAAAAAAAAAGATTTTGAAATAGCAGACTTTTATATAATAAATCCTGCTATTCATCATCATCAGCCAATACTAGGGAGAGAGCATAGGTAGAATTTGAGATTGCCTATCAAATAGATACCTATGTTTCTTTATAAGTCAGATTTGTTCCCAGAAAAGTCCCGTTTACTACCTAATTTAGCCAAAAGTGATGTGGTTTTAAAGTCCCTATCATGCTAGTAACAGGCAAAGTTTAAAACAGATGTACACCATTTCTAAACCTACTGGTGACGTGTTGTATATATACTTAATATTTTGAAAATCTGAACTCTACAGACACCGTATACATGGCTTTAACCAGCCAATCGAAAACCCAAAACGGGAACGTTGATCATAAATGTTACCAACTCATAATTCATTTTATGATTTTCTATCTCGGGTATTTTAAGTACCCATGAATAAACATACTTTTAATTGGCATATAATCATTATTTTATGACCTGAACACGAGGATAGGGTTTGGATAAATGATTTTGAAGTGTAAGTTTGCCGTTATTTGGCGGGTCAGTGCCTTTAACCTCATCATTGTAGTTAATTAAAGAAACTAACTTGCCAAATAACAACACGATAACCTTAAACATGTTTTTATAAAAACTCTGTCCATTTGTTCAGGTCATATAATAATGTATATGTGCAGATTATGTTGTATGGGTTTATTCACGGGTTCTTAAAATACCCTTGATTTAATATGCAGAAAATGAATTGTGAGTTGGTTCGACGCTCCAGTTTTGCGGTGTGGTCTGGCTGGTTAAAGCCATTTATATTGTGTCTATAGAGTTTAGATTCCCAAATTATGCAAGTTATAAATATACTTTGTTGTCAGTAGGTTTAGAAACGGTGTAAAACCGTTGTACTTCTGTTTTAAAACTTGCCTGTTGATGGCGAGATAGGGACTTTAAGGCTGTCAGGGTAATAAATGAATAATAATATACCTGCACATTAGTACTCAGATCAGCTGTTTCCTGATCATACCTATATCCTCGATAATTATTCATAAATGATTTGCATTTAGTTTACTCTGGTGCATTTCTGATGGTAATGTGAATGTATTATTTTTGTTTGTTCTGCGCTTTTCTATGAAATAATCAAAACAATAGCGCTGCTGTTGATAAAAGTCGCGGTCAGTGTGTAAATAATGCTTGTAGTATCTAATGTCATGCCTGTATAGGCAGATTCCATGACATAATCTATCACATTGAAGTAGTATAGCATAGTAGTGCATTCTTGTATTAAAGAGCAGTGGCAGAAAAACAATAACGTGGCTCCAGCGTAAATGGAGTTTCTACGAAAGAATTTGAAGCAACTTGTCCGGGCTTTTTCTCTATAATATATATCTATATATGTTATAGGAACAAAGTTTTGTATGTTTACAGGGTTCAGGGTGAGAAGGTTCTAGGCCCATTTTCCATATTTTATCTCGATGTACATGGAAGATGAGCCTGGCATGTTCATGCCTGTTAGGCGCCATATAACCTTTTCATGTGTTGGTGCACCTTAAACCCCCAATTCAATTCAGTTAACAGACAAACAGTTGTATCAATGCACTAAGCTTGAAAAAGTAGGATAACAAAATTTCTGAAATTGTGAACATTTATACTAATTGAATACAATGTTTCAACAAATTAAAATGCAAAAGCAAACTACTTCTTGAGACGATTTCTGAAAATTTAGTAGTCCTACTGCTAGTTGCATAACATGCTTCTATATTGCTCATTACCTTTGCTTATATGCCAATTGTTAAACAAACAAGTAATGATATGGTATTGCAATGAAGCATTTTTCACGTACATTTTCAAGATAATAATATATTGGCTTTTGTCAAAGTGTGGTACCACAATAGAGTATCTGTATTTAAAATATGTATTATCCCTCCTTAAAAATAGCTGTTTTCATTACATGGTTGCTTATGATGTTCTGCAGGTTAGAAGGTTCTAGGCCCATTCTCCATATTTTATCTAGATCTAAGATGTAAATGGAGGATGAGCCTGGCATGTTCATCCGTGTTTGGCGCTATATAACCTTTCTTGTGTTGGTGCACCGTAAAAGAAACAATTCAATTAATTAATTCAATTCTGATGACATAATTGTACTAAAATAATCTAAATATGCATAAAAGAAACAAATTTGGTTCTGAAAACTAAGTATATATTACTTATTATTGATATTTATGAAATATGAAAATTTACAATGGCAATATCTCAACTGTGTAAAATATCGAGATACAACCATTTGGCTGTACCACCGATTTTTTATTTCACTCATCCAGCATTTATCCAGTTATTATTACACCCACCATTCACAAAGTGAAATGGGGGCTATATAGAAATCATGCTTTCCGTAAAGTCCCGTCGCGCAACACATTTTCGTCACGTCGAGTTACCCATTTTTGTTCCGTCGTGTAACATTTTTATTAAGTGCATTCCTCAAACAGTTTTGTATGGGTGTTCCAAAACTTCATATACACGTAACAACTGATCAAAAAGCGGGGTTATTCATCACCTTCAGTGATAGTTCTAGTTAAAATAATATCATTTTCACGAGATATAGCAAGGCATATTGCACAAGATATAGGAAATGACATGCTTGTCCTTTAATCTTTATACGTATTAATGATAAACTGGCAGAGTCAAACTTTTACATGTTGAAAACTTGATAAACATGCAAGAATTTGTTTAGAGAAGGGAGATAACTTTTCCTGAAAAATGTGCTATAGAATGTGCTATTTACATCGTTATATTAAATGTTAGTTGTTAGAAAAAAATGTTTTAAAGTGTTTACATTGTGTGCGTCTGATTATATCTTCCCTGAATTAATAAAACTATTTAATTAGAGACGTAACTGTTTCATAAATAAATAAATGTTTATGTTTGAGGTTGGAATATATTTGATGTTACAAACCCACACTATTACCAGAACTGTCATTTATCATTTAACATGACTAAGACATCATCATGGGCTAGCATATTAGCTATGCAAATGATGACTGAATCACTGTGTTGTACACAGTAAAACTTTAGGTTCATTTATTTCCATGGAATATCATACGATGTGTTAACTTTTACATGACAACTGATTGTGGCTAACAAATTTCAAAGTATAAGGTCTACATTAATGAAACTTTGTACACATCTTCAGCATGATCGAATGAATACATCTGATAAAGGCCCATGACTCTCTGGTTCATATTTATTTAATTATTCCCCTTTGAAAAAAGGTTTAACCTAGAAATTAAAGTTTTAGCTGTGCAACAGTGAATCTTTGCACAAACTCTTCAACAAGATCCAATGAATACATTTTATAAAGGCCCATAACTCACTGATCCATATTTTTTAAAATTATTCTACATGTGATAAGGTTCTAGGCCCATTCTCCATATTTTACCATGTTTACTATGTAAATGGAGGATGAGCCTGGCATGTTCATTTCTGTTAGACGCCATTTAACGTTTCATGTGTTGGTGCGCCATAAAATGCAGTTCAATTCAATTCAATTATAAAATGCATGTGTAGTAAGTAACTTCAGATTTGTTATAAGGTGTCATATTACTTGATGTGCGAAAACCTTGCATTCACATTACATATCTGATGTCATTTAAATGACCAAACGTCATCATTTCTCTTACAAAATGGCACCATCGCATAAGTGAATTGACAACATTAAAATGAAACTTTCAAGTTGTATGGGTTTTGTGTGATAGAGTTTTGTGTGATAAATAGAATTTTATATTTGTGACTGTATGTTTAATTAAACATGTAAGATAACAAGCTATGCTACTCGGCACAGCCTCATATCAAATAATTTTATACAACTCATTTATAAAAGTCAATAATACACAGTCATGTATGATCCTCTACTTATAGCCCCATGTGGTTCACGGGGGCCCCGTTTGGTTATGGGGCAAAGAATAGGGCCACTGCAGATCCCGTTGGAGGGGAAGGCAGAAGGGTAGAACCCCCCCCCCCCCCAAATGTTTGTTCATGCTCATTAGAGGTCTTCATCATGACCCCTGAATTGTTTCTGGTGCCATCTCACTCGAGCAGTGGCAGAAAAAAAAATAACGTGGCTCCAGCATAAATGGAGTATCTACAATAGATCTTGCAGCAACTCTGCAGTTCAGGGTGAGAAGGTTCTAGGCTCGTTCTCCATATTTTATCTCGATGTACATGGAGAATGAGCCTGGCATGTTCATTCCAGATAGGCGCCATATAACCTTTCATGTGTTGGGGCGCCTTAAAACCCCAATTCAATTCCTCTATGTATATATACAATGATGATATTAAGTATAGTCACATTTGTTTTGTGAGGCCATCTTCTCCTCAGGGTTCCCACACCGTAACATCTGGAAAAGTCCTTGAATTTTTGAAAAACATTTTCAAAGCCTTGGAATGTCCTTGAATTTTGAAAAGGATCATTAAAATTTGAAAAAGTCCTTAAAATGTATAGGTTTTCCTTCTTTTAGCTTTTATAAATATTATGAAAAGTGTAAACATGGTAAACTTACTTTGTTATCTACGAGTTAAAACGTCCTGTAAATTTGACCTGAACAATTTTGTCATAGGAAAAGTATGGGAATCCTGCTTTCTGAAATGCTGGTATTTAACCCTTAGCCTGCTAAGAGCAACTACATAGCATTTGCGTCCATTGTAAACATTGTCTGGCGGCTGCTCATTAGTCATTTCTCCAAAACACCCCTTTGTCACATAAATGGAATGGTCTTAATTCAAAGAAAGAACAGTCCATTAGGTAGCGGGTTAAGGGTTAAAGACAGGAAGTAGAACACGGTAGGTCAGTTATTAGACGGATGATTTTTGCCCCCTTCACAATGTAGCCTACACCACTGGAAATAAAAGCATTTTATGTGAGAGACTTTCATTGGTTGTGTAATGCAACTTCGTTCAAGGATCCATGTGTCAGAGTGTACAGATTTATTCAGTGAATAGGACATTCACAGAACAAAAACGGCTGCTTGTCACTAATCATGTAGTTTGATGGTAAATAAATAGAAGTATTGCCATTGGTGTAAATAATAAAACATAACATTAACATAATGAAATTTGGTTTACTGCTTCTACCACTAATTTTCAGTGACCTGTTTTATTTATCAAGAAAAACTGATGGCGACCAAAATAACCATTTATAAATAAGTAGGTACGGTTAAAGCAAACAAATTTATTTTAAACATGGCCTTTTTTTTCTTTTTTTCTTGAAGTTTTTACATGTAGCAATTGAATAGACGTAATGAATTCATTTAGCCCTATCATATCGTTCTTTGTTATAGAAAGTGATATTTATTTCTCGTCATATGCATGCTTTGTTACTATAGTTACACGTACCATTGACTGTTGTTGATTCATTGTAAATAACATTATTTATTTAGCAGAAAGTACATTTTACATACTTAATGTGAGTTTGTTGTTATGTTACATCCAGTTTATATCTAAACACAAGGTGTTGTGATATTTATGGAAAAGAGCTTGGTTCGTAGTGGTTCTGCTGAACGTTATTCCTCCATGGTCAAGGGGTTGACAATGTTGGGTTTAAACCTTCTTGTCTCTAATTGCTGCGGATTTGAGTCCCACTGGGAGCTTGACTTGTAAGTGAAGTGAAGTAGAGTTGATTCTTACGGATGGCGGGAGGAGTACAGTACTGGTTCTACCCAGGAAAGTGGGTGGTCTGTCTCCACCACCAAAATAAAGGACTCCTTTCGCTAGGATCAACAAGACCTTATGGGCAACGTTCCTATAGTTTAACAAAAAATGTCACTATATGTGACAAATGCCCCCGAAGTGACCTTTAACCTGTTTTGTGTGACCTGGACCTTGGAGCCCCGGACCTGGATTTTGTGCAAGACCCGTCGTGTTGTTGTATCGTGTTGTTGTGCCAAGTTATTTCAAAATCCGTCGTCTCACACCTCTATTAATTGCAATTAATACAAGTTGACGCATTGTTTGATAGTTATAGACAATAACAAATTAGCATAATAATTTGATTAGAAACACTTGCTTTAATTTTACCACAACGTTGTTGTTTTGTTTTTAGCTCTACTGATCAGAGATCAGCAGAGCTTATGCCGTGGTGCGGCGTCCGTCGTCCGTCCGTCCGTCTGTCCGTCCGTCTGTCCGTTAACTTTTATTTGTAGCGACTACTCCTCTGAAACTACTGAATGGATATTCATAAAACTTTACAGAAATGTTGCCCATGAAGTCTAGTTGATCCTAGCAAAAATTCATGTTGATGTGAAATCCAAGATGGCCGCCAAAGCTAAAAATAGATTTTTTAAATTCAAGTTTGTAGCGACTACTTCTTGAAAACTATAAGTGATATTGATATGGGACATTTTCTAAAATGATCAGCATGACATGTTGTTGATCCTAGTCAAAAATCGTTTTGATTCAACGTTAAACATGGCTGCCAGCGGCCATCTTTGTTTACATAGAGTTTTATAGTAAAAACTTGTAGCGACTACTCCTCTGAAACTACTTTGCGGATTGTCATGAAACGTTACAGGAATGTTGCTCTTGATGTCTAATTGATCCTAGAAAATGTCAGGTCGGCTGGAAATTCAAGATGGCCATCACAGCTAAAAAATAGATTTTTAAAAAATAAGTTTGTAGTGACTACTTCTTGAAAACTATAAGTGATATTGATATGGGACTTTTTCTAAAATGATCAGCATGACATGATGTAGATCCTTGTGAAAATTATTTTGATTCGACGTTAAACATGGCTGCCAGTGGCCATCTTTGGTTACATAGAGTTATATAGTAAAAACTTGTAGCGACTACTCCTCTGAAACTACTTGACGGATGTTCATGGAAACTTCACAGGAATGTTGCTCTTGATGTCTAGTTGATCCTAGAAAAATTTCAGGTCGGCCGGAAATTCAAGATGGCCACCACAGCTAAAAATAGATTTAAAATAAATAAGTTTGTAGCGACTACTTCTTCAAAACAATAAGAGATATTGATATGGGACCTTTTCTAAAATGATCAGTATGACATGATGTTGGTCCTTGTCGAAAATCGTTTTGATTTGACGTTAAACATGGCTGCCAGCGGCCATCTTTGTTTACATAGAGTTATATAATGAAAACTTGTAGCGACTACTTCTCTGAAACTACTTGACGGATTTTCATGAAACTCACAGGAATGTTGCTCTT
>JAWPHD010018749.1:0-38558 GCA_037043455.1 Cyrtodaria siliqua
ACAATCAGAAATATCGCAAATCACAAAAGCCGTCTGCTTTAATGTTTATCATTGTCAAAAGATGACACAATTACTAGATTTTATCTCCCGGCCAGCCACTGAAGACTTCTTACACGAGTCTGAGTATGAGGAGCTGCCAAACACACACCAGCCCGTCCAGCCACAATTGTCAGTGAAGTTTGCGCCTGTAAATATAAATATTATGATGGATTTTATTTCCGGTCACAATCAAAAGACAGAGCATGACATGGCACTGTTGTCGTCGTTCTTGTATTCACAAAATGAGCAGGGGACTATATGACGTACTATCAACAGCAGAGTTAGATCTCAACTTTGTAAACTTCCTGGTCAATGTAAAGAAAAGGATGGACCCGAGTATGAGCCCTCCACGATACGCGGATTAATGTCGAGTCTTGACAGGTACTTGAAAATGATATATATTTCTCACCAAGTTAACAAAAATCCTTTATTTCCTCATAGTAACAATGCGCTCAAAGCTAAAATGACGTACCTGAAATCGTGTGGCAATGGAAACAAGCATATTAAGAGTGACGAGTTGACAGATGAAGACATAGAGAAATTGTTTGAATGCGGTCAGCTAGGTCATGACTCTCCCCAACAACTGTCTTGTCCTTGGCATGCGGGGAGGAACCAAGCAGCGTAACCTAAATTGGTGGGGAGTGGGGGAGGGGATATCGAATTATTAACAGACGAAGACGGTGACGAAAATTGGTGCCATATTAAGGAGCGCCTTACAAAATCACGTGTTGGACCGATTCGAGAAATATTAGAAAGTTTAAGCCAAAAGCATGGTTAAACTCGGAAACCAGTCGCTGTCCTGTTCCGGCTTAAACAATATACAACGAGCACAGACATACTGATATGATAAACAATGAATCTCTATTTTTTTAAGCGTAAATGCCCAAAAAAGACCAGGTTCAGACCAGTGTTGGTTCAAAAATGTACCAATGGGCAAAAACCACATTGGTCAAAACAATGAACGAAAACTGCACGACAATCAATGATCAAAGAAAAGTGACCAAACACAGTATTCGGAAACAACTAGTTAAGAAATGTAATGAAATAGGCCCGACTCCTACTGCCACTGTCCAAATAAGTGGACACAAACATATGCAAATTGTAAACAATTATTTCAAAAATGAACCAAAAACAACGAAAGAAAGCGGCAACAGCATCAATGGACACCAAACAAGCTAATCTTTATCCATTTCAACAACTTCCACCAGCTTCTACTTTCACTGTTACTAATGAACAAATTCATGCACAGTCACAGTGCAGTCAGTTGTCATACCAACAACAAAAGGCAACATCTACATTTTCATCCGTATTTCACGGCACAACAACAATTCATGGAGATACATTCAATTTTTATCCTAACATGAATGCCAGTAACCCAAGCCCCGAGGAATTCACAGAATTCTCGGCTCAGATTCCGACTAACAATACAACGTTAAAGATATTAACACATATACTACACGAGTGAACATCTGAAATGACGTCATAATATTTGAAAACACAAGGTTTACCGAGAACACGTTGTTAAAATCGTTATTATTCGAACTGTGTTGATGGTTATTAGTTACTTACGCAATGAAAACGTTAATATATTCCTATATAATGTATTTGGAACACAATAAAATAACTGTTGACTGTTGAAATATTTTAATTCCGTCGTCATAATAATAGCTGCATATGCAAACACAATGACACGGCATAGCCTGTTAAAAAACCCTGCAGAAAACTGTTTCAACTTACCTTTCAGTAATCCAGCCAATCTGTTCTACAATTTCATTTAGTGACCGAATAACATGATTAAGAAATCAATTTTATTTCAGTTTTGAGTTTTCTATCGGCGAACAAAAATGCAGAAAAATGCGGAGTCGGAGCTTATCACGTGCTGTCAAAACACGCACACCAAGCGCATATCTCTGCGCGTTTTCACAGAAGGAAAGAAAAAGGAAAAAGACAGTTACACATTTTAAAGATTAAATAGTTAAGTTGGAATGAAAATAATTAATAACCATGAGTTTTTCAATACGGGAGTTTCTATCTCGAGTGAAAATACGTCCGCATAAACAAACAAGTGCGTTATTAATCTCTATATAGCATACAAAGAGAATGTGTTGATTAGAATTTGAACATCAGTTTATATATTAAGCACTTATATAAGTGTATACCGTGCTACGAACGCAAATGCAAACGTTAATCTTAACTGGTGAAATATACATTATCCTCCAGGGGGTAATTCTGTAGAAGAAGTGCATGATGAGTGTCTAATTATGTAGAAGAAGTACATGATTAGTGGCTAATTCTGTAGAAGAAGTGCATGATTAGTGGCTAATTCTGTAGAAGAAGTGCATGATTAGTGGCTAATTCTGTAGAAGTGCATGATTAGTGGCTAATTCTGTAGAAGAAGTGCATGATAAGTGGCTAATTCTGCATGATTAGTGGCTAATTCTGTAGAAGAAGTGCATGATTAGTGGCTAATTCTGTAGAACAAGTGCATGATTAGTGGCTAATTCTGTAGAAGAATTGCATGATTAGTGGCTAATTCTGTAAAAGAAGTGCATGATTAGTGGCTAATTCTGTAGAAGAAGTGCATGATTAGTGGCTAATTCTGTAGAAGAAGTGCATGATTAGGAAACATTTTGCTGTAAAATATGAATTAAATGCAGACGCTGCAACCTGAAGATACGTCTACATCCCTCAAGACTAATATAACATTATTAGACCCCATCACTAGGAGATTAGCGTTCAACTGGAATTAATAAAATATACTTATTAATAAGAGCACTGTATCTGTTCTATCAGTTAAATGTGTTATCATACATTTATTATATTATTATTGGAGAATTACTAGGAGATGCTGAGAAAAAAAAATGTTCAGATGTATAACGTAACTCTGAAAGAAGTTGTCACTGACGCTGAAATAAATTATCTGAAAATGTATGACATGTCTACGAATTCGAAATTCCGGTTTAAGTCAAAGGAAAATATCACGAACTAGATTCAAAATAGATGCTACAATGTAATAAATTGATTATATAACGTTTATCTTCGCAATACATTGATAGAGTAACGTGTGAGGTCGTTTCATCAGGAATTATTTGAATGGATAGTTGGTGTGTCTCAAATATTATGAAAGAATTCCGGAGGTTTCTGTATGACCAATCGTCTCATTTTTCTACTTACTACATTATGAGTAATATAACCCTGTACAATCCAAAGTGTATCATAGAAAATGGCGCGTCTCCAACTCCCGGAAGAGTGTGAGAACGGGATACCAGATTATTTGTTTTTCGATTATGTGGAAATATTGAACCAGACACACGGTAGGTTTAGACCCGCGTAATGCAAATGCTGTGAATATATAATCAACGGAGAATTCCATTAATACTCACTTTATTTTACCTTAAAGTTCACATACTTATGATGCTTATAGCACAACATTGTTACTCTAATGTCACAACCGTTAAGATAAATATGTAGACATAATAATGTATGTTTACATTTATTTATTAGTTTACATGAACATGACGAAAATGCAGAACACATCATGTAATTCCATTTTTCGAAAATAGCGTTTTAAAGCGAAAAAAATTGCTTTTGAATAGCCTTAGTAGACAACTATCTTATGCTATTCATTGAAATGGAACATCCGTCATCGCTTTCTTGTCTAAGACTGCATTGATATTGTTAAAGGTTACACGTGCACTTATACAGAAAAAAACACCATCCAAGATTGTATTTAAAACATAAATAAATATATGTTCATTTCATCACAAGTCAAGAATTCCATTAAAAGTGTAAATAATCTACAGATTCACCAGTTAAATCTTTTATGTCTCATGCCTTCCTCAACCGCTCATATATCTTTCAGAACGCTGGTTATATATATAGCCGATCATTGTTGGGGCTGGCAACAACATACCAAACTAAATTCGGATTTACATACTTATCATGCTTATAGCACAAATTGTTCCAAAGCAAGAACACGTAAGGGAGAACACTGAAATGACTTGTATGATGCAGAACATGTTAACATGGCATGGCGCATTAACAGGTACATTAGGTTAAAGAAGAAACCACACATTTGTACAAATTATTAACGAGTTTTTTGCGAATGTCACACATCTTAACTGCATTAACATCTTTCCAAAAACATCTTCTCTTGTCGGCGACCTCGGCAGCTTAGTGTATACATCCTTGGGTTTAAAGCTACATAACTCTGCCCGATTAGTTTTGCATTCTTGCGGAGGAATGTATGAGAGGAAACATCGTCCATCAACTCATATCTCTAAGTGGTTACTGCCTCTATATAACATAATATGATTGATGTGTTAAAAGAAGTAAAACCCCATTCATATATTTTATTCTTTCTGTAGCAGGCCAGCTAGAACAGTCTACTGTTTTAGATCTACAGACGTAAACAATGTCTACGACAAGTTGACGTGATGATTATAGATACATATTATTTCAATATTACATATTTTTATCAATTGAATTATGGTTAACGCTTAATCGACTGAACAGTCCATTAAAGTCGATCTGTCTTCCAAAGTAACCGTACCATACATCTACTTCGAGTTATATTCTTGACTTTGTTCGGACACGTTTTAAAATTGTGTAATGTCATAGATATTTAATTAACATGCTTGTTTCTACAAAATTTGTAAACAATGCACCAACTTAAACTGTTAACACACTAAGTAACAGTGAGCTTTGGTACTCCCAGAGTCCTTTTTTGCCATTTACCGTTCCAAGGCGGTAGCAATATAATCAACTCTTTTATGTTTGTGATGTAAACTCTTGCCTTTTTATTCATTTGTTTGTTTTTGTGCGTTTTTGTGGGTGACTGTGGCCCTTAAATGCTACATTTCCGTTTCGACTTTTATATCCACCATTACATTAGATGTAGAAATACGTATTTATAAACGTAAACCCATTTTAAGAGATCAACATGTCAGCGAGTTGTCTGCATGTCATGGTATATAAAGTATATTTTTACCATACAATGCACTTTAAACAGTGTTGTACTTCTACCAGAGATGCAGATTGACCTCTCCGTGTGTGTAAATGTGTGGTTAAAGGAATAGGTACTCAATAAAGAATAGACAAAGACCAAGTTTGATTAATTCTTTGAAATAATAATAACATTATTTGTAGCATGGTCGGTGACATTTCCTTTGATGAATGAAAAGCATTAAATCGTTTAATTTAGGGTAACGAAAGGGGCCTGGCTATACCGTACTTCATCTACCTTAGAGTACGGTCACTATGACGTCACAGTGTTACTAAGTACACCATGCTACAAAAAAGATTGAGTCTGTCTCAGCTCGTTTAGTTATTTAAATACCTCGATGGGCTCTATATATTACATATTTTTATCGTATATATGCGTTTTTGTGAGTATATTAACTACATTATGACACGATATAATGTATATCTAAATTGAAATTAAATTATAATAACAAAATAAAATTAATTTCACGAGTGTGAGCAGTAGAACATTAAACCTCTTTTGAGAGTTCAGAACATGGGTTGCACCTTTTTCTTGTTGCGTATATATTATGATTGATTTGTAAATTTCTATATAGTCCTTATAGGTGCGTATAAAAAACGCGAAACCTCCGAAATTCCAGTATTTCAAAACACGTTTACGCTATATAAATGTAGAAAAATAGATGCTATCAACGATTTTGTTACAGGACATGTTGTCAATAAGTAGGATTAACATATCCGTTAGGAGAAACCTTTGCAGTTGAGCTAAACTCGATATAAATAGGAAAAACACGTTGTTTCACGAATTCCCTCATTTTGTTCGGCAAAATTTGGAAGCTTGCAATTTCTTCACATTTCGAAAAAGAGATAGGAATTAGGAACATTGTAATTTACAATCATCCAGCAAAGACTCCAGCATGACAAGAATATGTATATATGGCTGTTAATGTTGCTTTCTTATAGTGTTATCACATAGGTTTCTGACTAAAGAAGGAGCTCAATACATAAAATTGATGGAGCACTGTAATACCCGCCGTAGGCACATGACATAATTAAACACACAGTCACACTATACTGACACCGAGCTGGCTAGTCCTCGTATTACCCTTTATAATTATGCTGAACGTCAAGCAAACGAGCGCCTAGAACCATGTTTTCGAAGTCAGTGTTTGGTTTGGTCCGGTCGGGAGAGGACCTCACACTACTCGCAATTCGATACCGCCGCAGTTTAAGACGTTTATAAATTGTGTAGAGCATTACGTGTTTTAGTAAAGATGCTTTAAATATTAACTCCATTTCATTCCGCATTTGGACTGAACTTAAACAAATTTCATGAAATGGCTTTATCCACCGGAAGTTCTTTTGAATCTGAACGGTTGTGACATGCATGGCAATCAAAGTTGCTATTCATTCCGATCTTTGGAGATCGCTGAGCCCGAACTTTTTCAAATACCTGTGGTACATTCTCTAATATATTGTTTTCTTTACTTGAAATTTGAATAGGTGGTTCTATTACTCCAGCCTTTAAAGGTTCTGATTATTGTTCAATCACCCTCAGGATATGTTGGCTGCCTTTTAATTAAGTTTTTTTGACTGTTAATTGTTATACACAGGCTTCATAACCTCTGCTCCCAACTAAATTCCATTTAGTTTATTTCCCCTTGATTTCTTGTTTAGGGCAAAGCGTTTTGATAGAAACTGGGCCATACGCCGCTGGCCATGGAATGGTATGAACATATCTCATTGGAGATTCCATGGTTATCGTCATATGCATACCATTTTCGGGATGGCTCGAACTTTTTACTTTTTAAATATTGAGGGCTTGAGGGCGTGTACGGTAGCAAGCACTTTTAACTACAATTCATGGTCTCAATCAAACCTTGACTGCAATATATTTCGTAATTATCGTGTTCGACGATTTGTAAATTTCTCTTGTCATACTGTTTTTATGCGTGTACTTGATGGCAAAATATGCTATGCGACGTTTCGACCACTCTACAATATTCTATTCAATGGTTTTGAATGCAGTTTGTTATATAATTGTTCTGAATATAATATGATATCTGAATATCATTGAATAAACGATTATTCTCCTGAGGGTTCTGACCTGCAGACATATGGCGTGGTTGTGCATCATTTTTAACAATGTTTGAGCATATTTTTGTATTTACAGAAGAAATGTAAAGAAATACATGCGGTTTGAACGTTTGCCATTTACATACTAATCACAGAATGACATCGTACCTTTTATATACTCCGGTCGAAATTATGTTTACAATTTCAGCACATGTTGCACGCATATCAGATTAGTTTTTGTACAGTTATTGTCAATAATGCTTTACATATTCAGACATTATTGTTAAGAGTAGAGATTACAACATAGATAGGAGCACAGTCAATAATGATAGGGCATACGCTACATACAATGAAATATATAGACTTACGTCTAGATGTCTGAGACAATTCGAGGATTTGTCAACTTGTTTGTTCGAAGACTGTAAAAGAGTATGAGAGTGGACATATGCAAACGGCCGAACACGACGCATACGAAATCAACTATTTTAAGTTTTTGGTGTCATATCTTGCCATTTATTTATCGTTGTAGTTGTTGTTTGTTTCTGTGCGTGTTTGTGGTTGACAGAAGTCTCGGAATTTTGACATGTATATCTACCCATTATTGTCTTGACCTCATCTGCTTAACATTTGATTGATTGGAGATTTAGGTGTTAACTATACCTTTATATTAGGAATCTCCTAATGACATCTCCTCAAATGTTGCCTTAATATTACAAGACAAGAAAATAAGATATCCCTAGAAATGTATAGAGATCTTATATCGTTAATAATTAACTCTCACCGATTGTATAATGTCATGCAGTGCTTTATAAAATAATCAACTAAAACTAATTTATTATCAATTTCCAAAAAAGCTGTATGTTTAATGAATCTCGGGACAATAGTAATCGATTACTCCGCAGTCTTTTTTTTTTGTTGTACATCTCATCGGAATTTCAACACGAACTTTGATTAATCTCTCTGAACATGTACTGTCGAATATATATCAGTTACACTGACTGATTCGTTTTAATTGCGACCATTGTATAACAATAAATCATTGCCTTCGTATGCTTCGTATGCTTCGTATGCTATGTTTCACACTCATAATACTTTTTTCAACTCCATCATTGGATAATATTCTGGTATTGTCTGCATATCTGTCTCTGAGGTTTTCGGATTTTCGTTCTGTTTTGTGTTGTCTCTTTGACTAGCACATCTGCTGCGGGTGTTATTACAATGTTTCACTAATTCGGAGTAAGGAGTCCACATACAGTGCCAATTTCGCACGAACTTACATGTACAGCGATGCTTTAATAAAAAAATACTCTATTTACAAGAAAAGCGCATTGACAGTCAATAATCACTTCGAGACTCCTCAATGTGGCATGGTCTGCGTGCAATAAATGTATTTAATAATAAACTCCAGATCGTTCGATCTCTCCAGTGTTAAATTGGCCAGATAGTTAAACGTACACAGAGTCCAGTTCGTCAAACTGTTCGAGTTAACCAGTGCCCTTTTGTCCAGATGGTTAAAGCTTTCCAGTTCTCATTGTGTTAGATGATTTAAGTTACCCAGTGATAATTTGGCCAGATTGTTAAAGAAACCCAAAGCTCAAGCAGTGTCCATTAGGAAATCTCAAGTAGGGTTTATCTGGACACTGTGCCCATCTGGAGAAATGGTTGAAACTCTAGCAGAGTCAATTTGGACAGATGGCTGAAACTCAAACAGTTTTCATTTGGACAAATTGTTGAAGCCCTAGCCGTATCAAATTGGACAAATTGTCCATTTTGACAAAAGGTTACTGCTCAAAATGTAACCTTTGGACAACTGGTTAAATTTCATTCAAACAGTGTTCATTTGGACAAATGGTTAAAGCTGAAGCAGTCTCAATTGGACAAATGGTAAAAGCTTAAGCAGAGTCCATTTGGACACATTATTAAAACTCAACCCGTGTCTATTTGCATAAATGGTTCAAACACAAGCAGTGGCAATTTGGACACAGTGTCATTTTAGACAAATGTTTGAGGCTGCACAGTGTCAATTTGGACACAGTGTCATTTGGGAGAAATGGTTAAGTTTCAAGTGGTGATCATTTTGACAAACGGCTAATGCTTAATCTTTGTACACTTGGCAGGAGAGTAATCAGGTGCGGTCGATGTTATTACTTCTGATTTGTATGTTGTTATTTTACGTCCTTAATAAATAACAACTTCTGTAGGTTTCATAACCTCTGCTCCCAACACAATTTTAGTTATTTTTATTTTTCAATGCATCTTTTTAGAATATGGGTCTAAACGCCGATGGACACGGAATGGTATGAAAATACGTCATTGAAGGTTCCGTGTTCAACGTCATATACATACCATATTCGGAATGCTGTTCGTACTTTTGACATTTTAAATGTTGAGTTCTGCTAAACCCAGGTCCAAATGGCGAGAACAGTAGCAAGCATGTTTCACTACCGTTCATGAACAGCCTGAATGAAACCGAGATTGTATTTCTTTTTGTATTGATCGTATTCGATAATTTCTGCATTGCCCATTTCATATTCTGTTGATAAATGTATATGTAATGTTTCCTCATGTGTGACCATGCTTTCTTTTGAATGTAGTACTCTTACGAAATATACCGGTTCTTCAATCGCTCATGTAAATTAATGTATTAAAACATGTATTCGTTTTATATATAGGTTATGCTGGAACTAATGTTGTGACATTTACTTTGATGATTCCAAGGGATCCCCTCATCGGTATGTATTTGGATTCACACAAGCGTTTCTTTAATGCAGTGTGGCGGCTGTAAAATTTCGCCCCGACTACAAATCAGTAGTATTATTACTTATTGATCCTTTTTGATATTCAATATAGATATAAATTCGAACAGAAAAAGCAGCATTCAAGGACGACAGTCACCCACAAACATACAGAGAAACAAAGAACACATGTAAAGTTGAATAAAAGGCCAAACAGAATAGGGTTGACAATAGAGTTACCGTCTATTTGTCGAGGCTTTATAATGGAACACCGCTTAAGCAATCTCTGTGTTTAAACTATGAGACATCATCAGTATATACTTAAGATGCAATACAAGCATACACACAACTCAAATATTATTCTGAACTAGATATGAAAATACCAACTTGTCAGTCTTCCTTTTATTGGCAATTAAGTACACTGCGAAGAAAATGTATTATTGACGTATTGGTAACTGGTGGGCACGTAATAAATATAGGTGTTACGAGCATATAATCTGGAATAATATCTAGGCGTTAGTCTAGAATTACCGTGACATCCGAGTTAAATATTTGTGTGTGTGTGTTTGTGTGTGTGTTTGATATGCATAGCTTACATGCTTTATAAAATAAAGGTAGATGTATGCCTCCGCACTCTGGCATGTTAATTCTACCACTAAAAATCATTAGAGGGTTATATCTGGTATCACTTTTAACTTTTGGCGGATTAAGAATATACTGGATGAATGAATGAATGGTGTTTTACGGCACGTCGACACATAAATAGGTCATATTGTGCACGAAAACCGACGAACGATGAAGAAAATAAGTAGTAATTAAAAATTAATGTAAATATATAAAGATAAAACTATTAAAAATAAGGGATGATATGGTAGTAATATAAAATTTATATGTAAATCAACAAATGCCCGTCAATGGGTATATAAACAAGTAAATATATATAAGAACACATTATAATGATTTATATAGTCTGATTTCTGTTAGGAAATCTAAAACAAGTGGACCCATTTACAGTTCGTCACTATGGTTTGCCCTTTAATTGTGCGATGACCGGACATGCTGTGGATCCTATGATGGCATCTACCTCAAGTCCAAAAGCACGGTGACTTTTGATGTTTGTCTGCAATCTTGTCTTGTCGTGCCCTCAATGGTGTGTTCTCTTGTTGCTCTTGCAAAGTCATTGAGTACCTTCTTTGCAGCTTTTTAGGCTTTTTTGTTTTTGTATTTATATTATATACTCGATCATCTTTGAGTTTTACTTCTATTGCCTAATGCTGTTGGTTAGAGAACAGTTCATGGCGGGGAATTATTGATTTATACTGTCATTGCCCTTATGAGTTTCAAACATAACGAATTACTCCATTTACCATTATTAAACAAGCAGATATAAAAATCGAACTGGAAAAGTAACATTCAAGGACGACAGTCAGCCGCAAACACACATCAAAACAGAGAACAAATTTAAAGATGAATAAAAAGCAAGATAAGACATCACAAACACAAAAGGGTCGACGACAGAGCTACCGCCTTGGAACGGTAAGTGACACAAAAAAGGCCGCTTAGGGTTTACACCAGCTTCTAGGATGCATCATACCTCACTCTTATCCTATTGTCATCTCAGTAAACGGATCAGTGTAAATAAATATATCCTCGCCTGGTTACAATCTCTAACAAACACGGCAGCATTAAATGGCAATAAAAGGAAAACACATAAATGATCACATATATTTAATATAAAAAAAAAGATTAGAAAGCCTCAAATTAAGTAATCAATGACTTGGCAAAAGCCAGAGCAAAAAGAAAACAAACCGTTAAGGGTACGACAAGACAAAGTTAAAGACTAACATTAAACGCTATCGCCCTATAAAAATTTCGATAGACGTCAACAAAGGTTTCACAATCTGAATTACACTGAAAATGAATTACTTTTATGGTAAGGGTAATTCAAGTGTTATCTTAAGTCCTACTTTAACAATATTCATGATACTGTCTCTATATGGTAATATTGAAGTTGATCATAGATCTGTTGAGTCATAAACAATAGGTACACATATGGAACAGGGCATGTAGCATTCACAGAACACCGTCAACTAAAGACATGCATATGAAACAAACAATAATTACAATGAAAATTACAGCCAAGGTCTGACATTAAAGTTACCGCCTTTTGACAGGTCTGTGGCAAACATGTCTCTGGGATTTAAAACAGGTTAAAGGGCGCACCAAACTCATCTTTACCCTAGTGTCATACAACTAAAAGGGACATTGTAAATTTAATAAAGAAATACCCGCTAAGCTATATTCCCTTCAAAACTAGGCAGAGCTAATCAGCAATATAAGTATAACACAAAGCTGATCATGTATACATGTATGAAAATAAATAAAAAATAAAACCTAGAAGGCCATACGGCAAGTACTCATAGTTTTGGCAAAAGCCAGAGCTACAATAAAATAAACCGTTAAGGACACGTCATACACACGTAAACGTTAAACTTTTCGTTCGTTCAGTATTTAGGTAGAGGTCATCACATGGTCCACAATCAAAGCACAGTCAAAGTGGATAGCATAGTGTCGAACTGTAAATGGGTCAACCACTAAACATGCAGTGCGTTGCAAAATGATTGATCATTATCTCTTTTGATAAACCTTTTAAGTTCAAAGGTAAATGTCACAGTGAATTGAAACGTCTTGTACGATTGTATTTGTATTATTCAGTGTAATTATTCCTGAAGCATGTATATCGTTTATTGAAGTATGTCAAATGTGTAATAGCATTGCAGTCAGTTAAAGCATGTATATCGTTTATAGAAGTATGTCAAATGTGTATTAGCGTTGAAGCCAGTTAAAGCATGTATATCGTTTATTGAAGTATGTCAAATGTTTATTAGCGTTGAAGTCAGTTAAAGCATGTATATCGTTTATAGAAGTATGTCAAATGTGTATTAGCGTTGAAGCCAGTTTAAGCATGTATATCGTTTATTGAAGTATGTCTGTAAATATCGGGCTCAGCGATCTCCAAACATTGGAATGAATAACATTTTTAATTGCAAGCACGGGGAAACGTTTTACCACCGCCACACTGCACAGGCAACGCTACTGTGATATATAAAATAGTATGAAAGGAGAAATTTGGAAACCTTCTAACACAATAAATACAAAAACTATTGCAGTCTCGGTTTGATTGAGACTGTTCATGAACGGTAGTGAAAAGTGCTTGGTACAGTTCACAACCTCTAGTCCCGGGTTGAGCAGAACTCAATATATAAAATGACAATAATACATATATTTGAGCCATCGCAAAGATGGTATGCATATGACGGTGACCATGGAACATTTAATGCGGTATTTCCACACAATGGCCAACGGCGTATTGTACCAGTTTCTAACAAAACGCGTTGCACTAAACGACAAAACAATGGGTGAAATAAACAAATCGAAATTTAGCTGGGGGCAGAGGTTATGAAGCCTGCGTATTACAAGTAGCAGTCAAAATACTCAATTAAAAAGCAGACAACATATCCTAAGGTGATTCAACAATAATCAGAACCTTGAAAGGCTGGAGTAGTGGAACCACTTATTCAAAATTCAAGTAAGAAACTAAAGTATTTGTGAAACCGTCTTTGAATTTAATTTTACTTTTTTATTGAGTCATCTATTTTTTATATTATTATATTATTATTTGTGCATTTTTTGTTCATCCAAGTGTGTTTCTCTTTTCATCCAACTAATTGCCAATAGCATTCACAGTTTCAATTCAAATTTAAAATAAATCGTTTACCTTCCAAGAGAAGTACCCAAATATACCATAGAACGTTTTGATTTCCTTCCCACTTTGAACATAAACCTCCCTCTTACCCTTTTTCCATTCCCAAAATTAGGCTCACTTAAAAAGTATGACAGAAATAAATCCGCGCAAGGCTATATCATCTAGCAAACTATGCATGATTAAAAGGCGATATATGAATAACATTAAATTGATCTTGTATATATGAATAAACAAAGTCCTAGACAGCAATAAAGCAAGTACTCAATTATTTGGCAGAAACCAGTTTGAGGGCCACTTTTGACTAATGAAGAGTTTGTGTAATTTAATTTGATGATATAATTATACTTCTTGATTCAAATTCCTCGGTCATTTTGTAATATTTACCAAATACAAAGAAAAACAATTGCTTGAATTGCTTGAAGTGGAATGGAAAGTTACTTTTTTTCGATGACATTCGCAATCTCTATCGACGCCACTTCTTGTTTAATTACAAATCCGTATTCATCTTGCGATATAATCTTCCAGTTAAACCAGGTCTTCATTAGGGTTGAAAGTGTAATCTAGAAGATTAATTTCTCTCTTTAGAATGTCTCAATGCGATTTTCTTTCTTGTGTTCGTCAGGCTGGGGCGTTCATTAGGTATAATTAATAATTTATAGCTCCCAATGTGTAACTGATAAATGAAAAACTGAACTTCCATCCTCTCTGGAACACTTTCATCCTGCAAGAAAGTTATATGAACAAGCAAGTGAAACATGTATTGCAAACATGTGCTATAAACATAAATGCTGATTCATGTGCATTTTAGTTGGTTGAGACAATTATGCAGTAGTTAATTTGTAATATTATTTATATTTGTAAACATGTTGAAGCAAACATGTGTACATTTTAATAACCAAGAAATAGAAAAACACCAAATGACACCACATACATACCATTTAGATATATATATATGAAAAAGAGCACTAACTGGCGAAACAAAGTGGCAAAGTTCTTAATATTCGGCGAATCGTTTTCATTTACAGCACAAGTATGCAGATTAGACTTCACAATATGTACATTATACACGCTTTCTTTCATTGTCAAGACCTTGAGCGGGCTAATCTCAAAAATTACTAGATGAACTTAATTACATATTTCCAAGGAGGAACACAACCTCACTTTGGGGTGATGCGCGCTTTAATTGAAAAAAAAACCGTTAAATATTATAACAGATATGAAGCAAAAAAAATAACTGCATCTTTTATGAAGCATAAACATCAATGATTCGAGCGCGTTGTCGTTATTTCTTTCGTCGTGACACAGATCAAAACGTCACTTTGTTTCGCCACCGTTGAAAACAGTGTGTTGTAATGAAAATTAATAAATTTGGCGACGAAATTCCGATGAACTTTATGCTTGAATTTGAACGCAGCTGACTGAAGTTCGATAAAATACGCCGGAAATTAGGAAGGTTTTCGAGAAATCAAGGATTGTATATCAACTAACCAACGTCTCCTAGCACCGACTTAAGCGATATACTAATTTAAAACAACAAATAATGGGCGTGATGATCCCAAAAGGCTAATAAGTAATAACCCGACTGATTTGTAGTAGAGGCGATTTTTGACGGCTTCCACAGAGTACTAAACAAACTCTAGTGTGAATATCAACAGTACGGCAAAGGGGATCCATTTGAAGCAACACACTGTGGACAAAAAGCTACGCAGACATAAAACTACGGACAGAACGCATCATGGTGGACAAAAAAGGACGCACATTTTTCTGGGGATATAAAGCAACAGCGAAAAAAAAGCAAAATACGGACATGAGTGGTCTGCACTTACGTGCTATAAATGGCATATACCCAAGGCCTCATGTACGTTGATCTAACGAATAAACTTTATCTCTCTCTTTTGGTTGACTGGGTTTTTGAATGCTACATTTCCTTTTCATCTGTTGTATATATTAAACTATTCTCTTTGTCATAATCTCCACATATGCCAAGAACTAAGAATGTGTACATTTATGTAAAAATCAAACATTTGTGTCAGTAATAAAACAATTTGCGTGAGGAAATTTCCTTTCATTCCAAAGTATTGAACATTGAGTGAAATAACTCTGTATACATGACTATTTCAGTAGAAGTAGATATGCAATTCGTACAGGAAATGTAGCATTTTAAGACCAATCCAGCAAAACCAAGCAGGGAAACAGCAACTAATTACAAGGATAAATAAGAGGCAATGTACTTAATTAATATCATTAACGTTAACGGTTTAACAATAGCGATACCGCCAATAAATCTCAAACGGTAAAACAAGTCAAAACATAAATATGTTACCTTCCTGTATTATATAACACACATTTCCGCGTCTATTTACTACCGCTGTAGTCTCATGATAATAGCACGTGCCGTTAACATTGCAGTGCATGTTTATATTCCAAACAATTGGATCAGGTCTCTCATAACTATATGACTATATGACTGTCGCTGTATTTTTTCGACTCACTTGATCACTCTTTTATTGTATGCGTGGCATTGTTCTGTCAATGTTCCTGTTTAATTTTCATTTATTTCATTCTTTATTGTTTAGAAGTTACGATTTTTAAAATAAACATGCGCTCATTTACAATGTGTCAGTATATAGTATGATCTCTTGCGATAACCGAGTATTCATAACAATATCACATCGTATACCATCATATATCAGCACCCACACTTGTGTTGCACTTGCATTATTGTTATATTATATCATAGGAGTAGTCGTACAAAAGACCGACCCTTTGGGATTGTGGACATGATTATACAAAGTGAACATGCACATCCATTATCGGATTACCTTGCTAATCAGATTTGGTTTTGGGCTCATTTTAACCGTCCGTTATTTTTTGCAAATATCATTCCTTACGGATCTTTGATATCAGTTTATTTCGTATCTATAGTAAACTCTAATTTTCCCTTTTTTTGCGTTTCACAGAATGACATCCCTTGGCATAGAATGGTATCACATTCCAATTTGTTGCGTGGTTTTGATTGACTGTAGTCTGGGAATACTTATTTTCCTGTTCGAATGTTGTACCTACTCGTAAAAAAGGCTATAGTTGGTTATTGTTGTGATGACTACGCGAGGTAAACGTTGACCGTACAATAAAGTGTAATTGTGTTTTTCTGTGATGCAATTTTGTAATGCACCAAACTTTACATAGCTTACTTTTGTCTTAATATATAAATATAAATATATATTTACGAAATTATGTTCAGTCCCTTAATTTACACTTGGATCTTGGTTTTATTGAAAATATATATTTATTTTATATGGTTTTAAATATAACATAGATAAGATTTTAACAATAGTTTTAAAACGCATCTTCATATCGTTTACAGTTCACAACAACGCGGTGTAATGCTTTAATGTGTCAATTGCCATCGTTTTAATATTGTCACCTACGAGGGACTTTGCCTAAAGTAATTTATCTAGCTAGATGATGTGATTTTATAATAACTTTGAAAAAACAACGTATAATATCATAATTATACACTAGGCAGTAATTTACTATGGTTGCTCTACTTCAATGATAAAATAGCCTTATTTTAGCTAATTTGTTTTCTTGATAAATGATACGGTTTGGAACAGAATATATCGGAAAATGGTGCCAACACATGTATTGCTAGATTTCATAATGCTCTGTAAACCAGATATAAATAAATCTGTATTCTAACATAAAAACATTAGTATGTTTATAGCATTTTCAATGCATACGAAATTATAATCAAACATTAATATATTAGGACTGACCTCAGTCAAGTTTGTCCTTTTTCGAAAACTATTAGGATTAATCGGCTGTTTTCATTTTTCTTTTTAGAAGTAATTCATTGTGTTTTCCATTGGGTTACTGTATAGCATTTTTATTCTCACCAGTACTTTATAAGGTCTTATAGCTCTAAACGGGTTGTTGCGCTAGTTCTTACAACTAACGGCTGGTGAGCCGCAATTCTATGTGAATAAATGTATGCTTAATACATACTATTTTGTCTTTATCTTATTAGGTATTTGAGCAATAAGATATGAGCAAAACTCACACTGTGATAATAGAGTAAATGATAACAATATAACATATAATTTAAGGAGATTTCCTGGCATTGTGATTACTGCACCTAATCGAAAAATATACTGTTCAAAATAGTAGCATTTGTCTTTCTTTCAGTTTCTAGACAATAAAACTGGCCATAACTAATGATATGTATGGACTAATAATTTGGTAGACCGTCACCAAGAGTCCAAACAAAAAAGGTGGTTCTAAAGCTTAATATTCTTATTTTGCTTAAAACTGCATTACTGGCCTAAAACGATCAACTCAATGAAAAACATTTACATTTGTCAGAGAAATATTATTCTGTATGTTCGTCACCTCCCCAAAATCACAAAAAAAAACATATATATACTAGACAGTTTTTTTAGCTTTTGATTATCCACTCTGAATAAATTTCGCCCTTTGATATCATCCATAAACAAAAAAATGGTATAACACATATATTATGCCATGGGAAGTACGGACTACATGTAGATGACGTGCAAGTTGTTGATCCGCAGGGAGGGCCTAATGGAATTCCTGTGAATAAAATCAATGCTTAACAATTATGTTATATAATAATAGTATTAAAAGAATGAGTTTAAAACATTTCTTTTGGTTTTGTCTGATTTCAAATATTATTGAAATATGTCTTGACACTAGTATATGTGTAATGGACACTTTTATCATGTATGTATTTTAAAGTTGTGGTTATCCCAGAACAAAGTTTGTACAGATCAGTAAGTGTGCCGGGATCCCCGCCAGGACTCGAACCTGGATCTCATTTCTCGAAGGAAAAACATGATTCCTTACACTACAGAGATGTTCCCAACAGCACAGAGCGTATAAAAGAAAACCATCAGCAAAGTTAAATTTAGATTAAACATGTTTTACTTCCAATAAACCACGACTGAAACTGTTAGGCTCGCATTAACCATTCGCCAAATCGCCATAGGCGAAGAGTAACCCAAACTGGCGAATGGACATAGTAAGAAATACATAGCAAATTCACCAGACATTGGCGGTCAGGCGAATCCGAATTTCCGACCGACTGTCAAAAACACATAGTCTTTAACTGTTTATAAGCCAATATCCCGCTTGGTTTTATAAGGTAATTAGCGACAATCAATTTGGACCGATAACTAATAATCGCAGTGTTTATTGAAAACCGCTGCCAAATTGTCGTGTGTGCGAAAGACGCTGCCCAGTTTTCCGCCTCTCTATGTCATTCAACTAATTTATGACCCCATGCTCAATATTAGCCATATATTTAATTGCGTTATCGAGCCACGTAAAACATCAAATAACGTGGTGCCCTCTAGTGGCCAAAATGGCTGATCAAAAGAATTAATAAGCCAGAGATGCTCTCTTTAAAGGCCATCAGTGTTTTTGAACTTTACGATCAGTCCGAGATTCATTTTTGTGAAGTTTCGTGAAGATTCCTTAAAGGAAGGTGAATTTATTCAGCAGAAACCAAATTGTATTAGTAGTAACAGTGAACATGACCTGAATAACAATATCATGTTTAATTCTCTGGAAGTGATTATTTTTGTTATTTAAATACGTCAAGGGAAACTAAAGTTATTGAGTGGAAACCAATTTCAAAAAGCAGCAATGACCTTGACTGAAAATCAAACTACCTAAATAACTATCCCGAGCTTCCTTTACATTAGATGCACTTTGAAGCTCTATTGATAGGTTTTGATAGCTAGATCAGCATTCCTGTAAAGTTTCATGAAAATCAGTCAAGTTGTTTCAGAGGAGTAGTCGCTGCTAAGTGTTTGTTATATAACTCTATGTAAACAAAGATGGCCAATGGCAGCCATGTTTAATGTCGAATCAAAACAAGTTGCGACAAGGATCAACATGCTGTCATACTGATAATTTTAGAAACAAGAAATCCGCGGATTCACATGTCTCGCATAACTGGGGCAGGACTTAAAAATAAAAAAGGTCAATGATGCTTAAATGAAAGTTTGTTAACATTTAGTAACTAACAAGAGGTCAATGACCTTGAAGCTCTACTGATATGTTTTTGAAAGCTAGATCAATATTCCAATGAAGTTTCATGAAAATCTGTTAAGTACTTTCAGAGAAGTAGTCGCTACAAGTTTTTACTATATAACTCTATGTAAACACAGATGGCCGATGGTGGCCATGTTTGACATCCAATCAAAGTGAACTTCACTTCATGTCGTACCAGTCATTTTGGTGAAGGTTGTGAATCAATATCTTTGACGGTTCTTCAGAATTCGCCACAAAACCGCATTTTTAAAAGTCTATTTTTAGCCGTGGAGTTCATTTTGAATTTTCGGACGACCTGAAATTTTGCTAGGATCAACTAGACATCAAGAGAAACATTCCTGTGAAGTTTTAATGAAAATTCGTCAAGTAGTTTCAGAGGGGTAGTCGCCAGAAGTTTTTCCTATATAACTCTATGTAAACAAAAATGGCCGCTGGTGGCCATGTTTGACATCCAATCGAAATGAGTTTTAGTTAGGACCAACTACATGTCGTGCCAGTCATTTTGGTAAATCAATATATCTTATTGTTTTTCAGAAGTAGTCGCACAAAAATCGCATTTTTAACAGTAGTTGCTGAGGTGTAGTCGCTACAAGTCTTTACTATGTAACTCTATGTAAACAATGAGGGTCACTAGCAATGTTTAACATCAAATCAAAACAATTTTCTACAAGAACCATGTCATGCTCAGCATTTTACAAAAAGTCACATTTCAATATCACTTATAGTTTCAAAAAGTAGTCAAACTTGTTTTTTAATAATCGACTTTTAGCTTTGGCAGCCAGGTTGGATTTCAAGTTAATTTTTGCTAGGATCAACTAGACATCATGGGCAACATTCCTGTACAATTTCATGACAATCCACACTGTAGTGTCAGAGGAGTAGTCGAGATAAAAATCAATTTGTATTTTTAGTAATAGTGTCCTTGACCTTTGGATAACCTAAGTAACAATCCCATGCTAATTCCGATGAGGTGAAGTTTTTGGTAAAAATCCATAATGGGGAGAAGGCAACCAAAATACTATTTATAGTAACAGTGACCTTAATCGTTTACCAAATGACAAGAATAACAATCCTGAAATTCCTTTCCAAGAGACCTATTTTGAACATTAATTAAGTGCATTTTTACATTCAACGGATTATCGATTATAGACTTGCACCAGTTACAATCGATTAATTGGTACATCACTAACTTAAGGCTGAACAATTTTGACAAGCCACAAAGAGCAACTGTTGTTCCGATTTAACATTATGATCTAAAATTCGTCTTCATCAGATTACTTTATTAAAATTGTTCATGATCGAGTTTACTGGGATGGTACAATGCAGCTCACGTCAAACTCAGAATTTATGATTTCATTCCGAGTGAGTAAAATGGCGTACTTATGCGGAGTTTGATGACAAACTGCTTGGAGTGGAAATCAGTTACGTGAAAAATGAATGGCATACTTAAGCCAAGATATTTTGCATAGAAACTCAAAATTTGACCATGTCGAAATTACACAGGTAATGAGTGCATCTATTTCTCCATTCAGGTCATTTTTGTCCATAATTCTTAAATAAGTTTAGTGAGAAATGTTAAACTTTCTATTTTTGGATGTTGGCAACTCATATCTACAATAGGTATTTCCTGGATATTTTCTTGCGCCGAAATGCAATTTATACGATGCTTCTTATTATTTACTTTACGGTAATGGATCATTTCCGTTCGAGGAAATGTTTCATATTATATTTAATATTATTCTAATTAATGTGTTTTTTAGAATTTGAACTGAGTTTTACGGCACCTCAACACATACAAGGTTATATAGCGCCGAACACAAATGAACATGTATGCAAGGTGAATACTCTATAATTTTATACATCAAAATAAGACATGGGAAACAGGCCTAGAACAGTATATGTGTAACCTGAGAACTGTAGAGTTGATGCAAATTCTATAGTACGCATTTCATTAACAACGAAGCAACGTTTCCATATGCGGTGTCACAACAAATCCTTGAACTTGCATGATAAAAAATGCCAAAATGAACATGACATAGGGGTTTGGAGGGGTCCCATGTGGCTTAAGCACAATCTGCAGTGGTTGTATTCTACCCAAGCAACCACACAGGGTGATAATTATTTGTAATCATTACTTTACTAGTCAGTATTTTTATATTAATGAAATAATGAAAACAACATGTAAAGAAGCCTGATGTGAGTGCCGCCTTGTAAAATGCATCTGGCAGAAGAGAAGGTAGGCTTGGATTATGGATTTTAATGTTTTATATTGTTGAAAACGGACAACGAAAACAAACAAAAACGTGTGATGTACTGCATGAATCGTCTGAAAATCAAATATGGATCTAATTCACAATTTACTAAAACATGTAAACGCAAGAGTTAGCAAGTGTGTACACCTTTTTAAAAGAGCATACATTTTAAATCAGTTGTTTTAATTAAAGACTGTGTGCATTTAGCGATTTAATGCGAAAGTGATGGTAACAAAACAAATTACATTATACAATATTGCTTGACACAGTCTATATCATCCGTGATAAGATTGGAAATAAACCCACTGCAGCTTTAATTCAATAATATTTTCCTTTTTTTACATTTTGACAGATGTATAATGATTTTTCAAGCATTTTGCGACACTCGTAATTGCTTTTGAGTCGGACTGTAAAAGGTAACTTATGAAATCAATTGATATAAAACTAGAAGGCTGTTCCAAAGAAGACTTGGGCCGCTAGCCGTGTGTTTATTTCAGCCTGTACATTCTATGTAACTATAAAACGGAGCATAACTCTGCCAAAATGAAAGTCAGTTACAGGTCATGTTTAACACATGTCTTGATGTAAAATGAAGATGTGTGTGAAGTTTTATGAACACCGAGACCAAACACTTTTCAAGTTATTATGGGCAAGGTTAGGTTGCAGGGTAAAGTGTGGTGAACGATGGACAATACTTAGGCAATACAAAAATGATTACGATAAGAAATTATAAATCAGGGGCAAGTCCGATTCAGGGGTGTATTTCTGATTTAGAGATGATGATATTTATGTAAACAACAGCGCATTTCTTCTATTATTATTAATAAAACTTTTCATTCAGAACTGTAGTTAAAACAGTTACAGTTCAGTATGGCCATGTCGATGTTGGCATATTGAAAGAAAGTCATTTGTCCGTGCGAGCTTCAGTGACCGTTATATTTTAGAATGTTCATGTACATGTAGTCATGATGAGTATATACTGTACTTATCATGAACAAAGATGAGGAAATTGGAAATATGTAGACAACGTGGTTCTTATCGACTCATAACCAATTGATGTATGTTTAAGTTGTGTTGGCAGGAACAATTTAGGACAGATTTCTTTTGATTTTTCTTAGCATTACCCCTCCCATATATTGTATATAATGATAAATATTGTACTATACAGCAAAATAATGCCAGTGAATCGCAAGATGTATGAGTCTGGGTGTAAATATTTACACAAAATGATCACACGCTGATAGTTGGTCATGGCAGTTTGGAGCTTATTCGCTGCCGGAACACCTTCAAATTATGGTAGACACATTTTTCCAAATACCGATAAGGGTACCCGGGTTTTTTAAACGGGTAAAAAACGGTTGTGTATCGTATTACCTCTGACAATGTATCATCTTCGCCAACACCGACACATCAGTTTCCCCAATGAGGACCGCCAACACTACTAGAAAAGCACCGGCCCTTCTTTCTTGCACAGAAACCATTATCTCCGGGATAGAACCCATACATTTATATGAACACAGGACAAGCGAAACACATTACTTCATTTCGGATATGTGTTATTCAGTGATTCCCATTCGCCAAATGATAATCTCACTGTCAATCAGAACAGCTATTTAATCCCCAACTGATGTTTCAATATATGCATAGGAGAACAACAAACTGCAACTCCCCCGTCAAAGATGTTATGCACATGCAATCGCACATATATTTAACAGCTACTTCTCAAGTGCTATTATCGTTTCTTTGCAAATTTTACAGTCGCTACCATAGCTTAATGTCACATCTACTTACAATGGCAATCAAGTGAAATTTTCTTGAAAACTTCCTCGAATTCGACGATACAAACACAATTCAAACATAACTGACAGGGCAAACCCTACCACTGACTCGCTCACACAAAATAACAAAACGAAAACAATCTTCACAGGTAGCCCAAGTTCTCGTCTCATTACTAAATTTACAACCGTCACAATAACAGAATATCACATCTACTTACCTCAACTGAAACCGCCTTGAATAATTCCTGAAACACGACAAAATAATGCAGCTTTCAAGATGGCTTCCAAAACAATCAAAACTGACAAGGTCAAGGTCGACTGACGCTCGCATGCGCCCTCACACAAAAAATCAAAAACATCAACAATTTCATAAGTAGATCAGAAATTCACCACACTGTTATAAAACAGATCTTTATGCACACACCAACCACATCAAACATTCCCGAAAAACATCTAAGCAAATTTTTCAAAACTGCACGCAACATTCTGAATTTTGAAGTTCATCGCGACTGACCACAGGGAGTCGAGAGCGCTTGAGACAAAAATAAATTTATCCAATACATGAACTCAAAACTTACAACATATACACGTACCTACATTTCGTCTTGAACCTTTTCACAACCGTTACCCACGAACTTCAATGCAATACGTTTGAAATGCTCAATAGACATCACGTTCCTCAACTGTGCTGCAAAAACAATGGCGTTCTCAATTTTTTTCTAAAATTGTCTTCGCATGCGCGGTAAAAATAAATCGGATACATCAAGACCAGATTTATATATACAGAATAGCATACATCCAAGAGATAGCAACTTATGTAATGACCAAATTTAACGTCCCGTTCATGTATCTTTATCCACAACTGTCTTTCCGTACTAGACAAGTTCAGAACCTGCTTTTTTTCGTATTTACGAAACCCCGAAAATCAATGACATTTGTTTATCTCTGCGTTTTTTTTAACTTATTTTGAAAAGATGAACTACCATATACATTAAAAACATATTTTGGCAATGAATCACACATAAAACTTATTAATAAACCAGTGCTTCGTATAAAATGTTTGCATTTGTTGGTGAAATCTAGATCCACCTCGCAATTATGATTGTCGTGAACTAAAACGAAAACCAAAAAAATGTCACGTGGGTCTTGTCAATAATGTAAAATATGTAAATTAATGGATGTTGTAACAGGCCGCTTACGGCATAGAAATTAAACAAGTGTGCTTTTCGGCAATTTCGATGTCGCCAAACACTTTCGCCAAAGTTTGAATTTAGGTCCATTTTCTATTTTCTTTCGCCATTGGCGATGCTCAGAGGAGGGCCTGTATTTATTTCGGTCAAAAGTACGTAGTTCACGGGACCGAAACAAAATCTGCGGGGTAAAATCCTCGATCTGAAATGCTTGTGTTCAATGACTACCCTTTTTCCGTTTGTTTTTGATTGAATATTTTTGGTTGCCACATTGTCGCGTGAAAGTCTAATTTTGGTCGCACACACCATGTTTTACTCGCCACGGGCGACTGGACTGGTGCTAATTTGTGCCCCTGGCACACAAAGACGCAAAACAACATGAACATAAGAAATATATATATATAAACAACACAACTGAATCACTTGCAACATACCGAACTCAGTTGGCACATTTTAACCACGTTATACGCTGAAGGGAACCGCTTTTGTCAACAAAATCAACATGCTTCACCAACACGGCTAGGAGGACAGCTGAAAGGTGAGAGGATTTGTTATAATATAAAAGGACAATTTTATTTTCCTGTCCAATTGCTGCTATTGCAGTGCACAAGACAATATACGCACCTGTGCGATCCAAATACTTAGAATAACACAGGTGCACGTAAACTCATTCTACTAAAACATGATAAACATTGAATTAAATTATCCATTAAAACCCATTATTTATCCCTATGCATTACAAATATCAATCAACGATACTGCTCTCCTTTAGTCATGACCAAATTGGGCAATAAACCAACTTTAATTAGTGGCACTAACTCCCAATTCATCTTTTGTTTACTTGACACTTATCATATACCCTGCCAGATATAACACAAGCCCTGTGTATTCAGTACCACGTTATCGCCTTTACTGCATCAACACGCGTCACAGCTTCAGGCAATAACACACAGCCAGGTAATTAATCCGAGCCTTTTCTAAACGTACCAGCCCTTTTTTACGAATTTGATATTTCTTCTGGTTGTGTACGATCAGAGGAACTTCAATAGTAAATACACGCTAGGGAGGGGAGCTATGGGCCACCCGCTTGGTTTTACGTCCATATATCGAGGTAAGTAATACTAAGTATGCATTGAAATAACATTTCATGGATTTAAAACGGTTATCAATAGATGAATTTACCTCTCTGACCCGAAATATGTTTTTATTAAGCTTACTAAAATTGTATCGGATATTGGAAATATTTCGGTACTTCAAAACATAAATGTTTGTTGGGGTGACTACCGTCGATAAATATGCAGTTTTATCACTGCAGCTTGGTATATTAAACATTAATTAATCGATTAGTTTGTCTAAATTATGTTAAATATTTGACACGACGCCGTGTCACCGTCGTTAGCTCCTCTCCCTCGCTGGGTGAGGAGATCCCCGTGTTTTTACTATAGGAGTTCCTCTGTCCATACACAGCCAGAAGAAATATCAAATCGTCAAAAGGGCTGGTACGGTCAGAGAAGACTCGGATTACCAGGTAATCAGATGTTTACTGAGGGAAAACTTCAAATGTTGATAGGATTAATGGATCGCGGCAACTGATTTAAAGCATAGCGGCTACATTAAGGCATGGCAGTAAGTCTCTTTCTGATTCGAAGGCATCGCGGCACCGCCACGCCTTAAATGCCCGGGGAAAGCCCGGAGAATATTTCCCTGCAAAAAAAGTCATGAATGGTGTTCTCAACATGCGCATCGCACCTTATGTGCTACATGTGCATCGTTTTATCTTTGACGATGTATGACCTGCGCCAACACTGACACATCAGTTTCCCCAATAAGGTCCGCCAATCCGACTAGAAAAGGCACCGGGCTGCACAGAAACCATTATCTCCAAGATAGAAGCTGTAATTATATATGTACACTGGGCGAGCAAAACACATACCTTCATTTCGATATGTGTTACCCAGTGATTCCTATTCGCCAACGGATAATCTCACTGTCAATGCCAGTTAAATCTCAATACATAGTCATAGATATGATAGGGCAACTCTCCCGTCGAAAATGTTATGCACTAGCAAGCTCAAATATGTAACAGCCATTTCTCAAATGCATTTATCTTTTCCTTACCAATTTAACAGTCGTCACCATAGCTTAATGTCACATCTACTTACAATGGCAATCAAGTGACATCTTCTTTAAAACTTCCTCGAATACGACCATACAAACGCACTGCAGCTTCCAAGAAGGCTTCCAAAATAAACATAACTGACAGATCAAACCCTACTTACTCCACGCATGCGCACTCACACACAAATAACAAAACATGAACAATCTTCACAGGTACCCGAAGTTCTCGTCTCATTACTAAATTTACAACCGTCACAATAACAGAATATCACATCTACTTACCTTTCACCTCATCTGAAACAGCCTTGAATACTTCATGAAACACGACAAAAACAACTCACAGAAAAAAACAAAAAAACATCAGTAGACCTAGATCACAAATACGCCACATTGCTAAAATAATTCTTCATACACACACCAACCACATCAAACATTCCCGAAAACCGTATAAGTATAACCAGATTTCTTAAAACTGTACACAACATTCTGCATTTTCAAGTCCATCGCGACTGACCACAGGCAGTCGAGAGCGCTTGAGACAAAAGTACATTTATCCAATACATCATCTCAAAACTCACAACATATACACGTACCTACCTTTCGTCGCGAACTTTTGGACAACCGTTACACACAAACTTTAATGCAATAGCTTTTCGTTTCACTCGGGATTTGATCCAGAACGCCCAAAATACATATATATAAAACACGCTTACCGCAAGTTGCTGAAATAAGCTGGTCCAGAGTTATATTTTAAGATTTTTTAATAAAAGGTGATTTGATATCAAAATTACACCCAAATCAACGAATAAACACGAAATCAACAAAATATGATTTTTCTGAAAGAAAACCACATAGTTTGATTTTCCGAGTTTCCAGAAAAATTAAAGAATATACGAAGGTGGTGGATCATACTCAAAGACATTACTAAAACAATAAATCACACACATTTTAGACTTTTTTGTAAGGTTGCCATTGCTTCCTTTCTTCCCTGCTCCACTAGTTCTTTTTTTTTGAACTTCGCTAATTTCAAGTTTCTTTTGTTTGATGTCCTGTTTCAGACTATAATATTTATCCAACTCATCCAAAACCAACTTAAACATTTGCTCAGATATCTGTGCATCACCTAATGCTTGAGATGTCACATTGTTTATGCTATTCAAGTTAGACTCTGCCAAAGTTTTTATTTCATAATGTTTTTGAGCTTTTGAATTAGGCTTACGTCTAACAAATTTGACACAAACACCTGTTGTCCCACAAACAATGGCAGCACTTTCCAAAGGGAGCACAATAAGCACTGCCAAACCAACCCCGGCCATAATAATACTTGCAGATATTAAGGTAGTGTCAATTCCATATGTGATATTAATAACACATTTATATTTTTTATAAAGAGACTTGCGTGTATATCGCTCTGTAATTAACTTTTGTTCAATTTCTGACATCTTCTGTAATCTATAATTCTGTCCGTCTTCCCAGGATATAAAATTGATGCTGTCGGTTGCTTCATTTTATTAATAAGAAAAAAAAAATTAATTCAGTTAATAACGACGCCACCGTTTTTATAGCGTAAGCGTTGACAACCTTTCATACAAAGTTAATGACAGAACCAGCACTAATATCTAAAGGTCTATTAAGGTTATCGTGTTTGCGTGGGGTGGTGTTAAGCGTTACATCATAATTTGGTTCTTTAATACCATTGACAGAGACCACTACAGACACGTCACCAATTATTCGTTCACTTGCTAAACCTATTCCCACAATCCGCCCACGGCGTGTCATTACATACCCCACATCTATTCCACCATTACCAAATGAGAGTACTCTACCCAATGCAAGTGGACCCGTAGCCTCCGCAAATATTGTAATAATCCCATATTTAAAATTATCAACTTTATCTCTTATTTGTTTGAATTGGTTAACAATAGGTACAAGTCTCTAAGTCTTCTGTTTTCTCAGGTTTTGTTGCTCCAAATATACTAAATGTTGTTTTTAAATATAAATAATTTTAAATAAATTCTAAAACAACTTATAGGTAAGCCGTGATTATTTATCTTCTTGCCATGCTCATCTCTGACTTCTATTTTGAATTCAGAAATTGTACCATTTTAAAGACAGCGATATTCAGAATAAAAACGTGCTAAGTGTTTTATATGGAAAGCTTAGGCTGCCTTCTGTTGGCCTTTTGCATTTTGTGCAGTACGCTTTCTAAGTTGTCCTGTGCATTTTCTAAGTTGTTATGTGCATTTAGTAAGTTGTTATGTGCATTTAGTAAGTCGTTATGTGCATTTTCTATGTTGGCATGTGCATTTTCTAAGTTGTCTTGTGCATTTTCTAAGTTGTCATGTGCATTTTCCAAGTTGTTATGTGCATTTTCTAAGTTGTTATGTGCATTTCGTAGGTTGTTATGTGCATATTCTAAGATGTCTTGTGCATTTTCTAAGTTGTTATGTGCATTTCGTAAGTTGTTCTGTACATTTAGTAAGTTGTTATGTGCATTTCGTAGGTTGTTATGTGCATATTCTAAGTTGTCTTGTGCATTTTCTAAGTTGTTATGTGCATTTCGTAAGTTGTTATGTGCATTTCGTAGGTTGTTATGTGCATATTCTAAGTTGTCTTGTGCATTGTCTAAGTTGTCATGTGCATTTCATAAGTTGTTATGTACATTTCGTAAGTTATCTTGTGCAAACTACAAGTCGTCGTTAAGTAGACTTCTTATCGGAATAAGTTTTGAAGGAAACACCGGTAGAAATGGCGGCTCCAGGAGCGGATGCTATGCTCTACCAAAATAAAAGAAATTGGGCTAGGTACATTATACAATAAATTCTTAGAACATAAAACTGATTTCAAAATGTGTAAGGGATTGTCTCACGTGGAGTTAATAAATCTTGGTCTGAAAAAAATAAAAATAAAAAAATAACGTGTTATTTGTTTGTCTTTGTGTGTAGTCCTAAGGTTGATAGCCCTCCATCTTTTAACCAATAGGACGTCCTAAAGGTATAGGTTCAATAGAGTCTGGACTTCACGTGTCATTTGTTGAAAACAAACATATTTTAAATACTCTGGGACTTTTTTCAGGAAAACTTAAAATATGTTTGTTTTCAACAAATAGCACGTTAATATTACTTTTATTTAAATATATTTTTCAATTTATTATTATTATTTGTTAGTTCCCACACCGATGGGTAGGGGCTACATGAGGTCGTCTTCTCCCTCCTCCCTCCCCCATTTCTCCCTTCTCCCTCCCTTATCTCCCTTCTCCGCCCCCTTTTCTCTCTTCTCTCTCAGAGTACTGATAAACAAGGGACACAATCCATAAACATATATATCGTGGAGACAAGACGTGTACGGCAGACAAGATAATGGTCAATTATGGATTTTGATAGGATATAGACTGTTTTACCCAAAACGACTCTCATACTATGATAATTCATCTTTCTTTTTTTAACAAACTTGTTATTTTAAAAACATCACGCCCCTTTCTCTCCCGACTCCCGTCCTACCCTTGTCTCCCGGTCCAGCCCCTTATCTTCCGTACCCACGCCCACCTGTACCACACCTCCTGATACTGCCACCTGTGATCTATTGTTTTCAGACCAAGATTTATTAACTCCACGTCAGACAATCCCTGACACATTTTGAAATCAATTTTCTGTTCTAAGAATTTATTGTATAATGTCCCTAACCCAATTTTGTTAAAGTATGCAGAGCATAGCGTTCGCTCCCGGAGCCGCCATTTCTACCGGTGTTTCATTCAAAACCTATTCCGATAAAAAGTCTACTTAACGACGACTTGTAGTTTGCACAAGACAACTTACGAAATGCACATAACAACTTACGAAACGAACATAACAACTTCGAAAATTCACATAACAACTTATAAAATGCAAAAGACAACTTAGAATATGCACATAAAAACTTACGAAAAGCACATAACAACTAAGAACATGCACATAACAACTTAGAATATGCACAGAACAACTTAAACAATGCACATCACAAATTAAACAATGCACATCACAACTTACGAAATGCACATAACAACTTAGGTAATGTACAAGACAACTTAGAAAATGCACATAACAACTTAGAAAATGCACATAACAACTTACGAAATGCACAGGACAACTTCGAAAATGCACTTTACAACTTACAAAATGCAGAAGACAACTTAGAATATGCACATAACAACTTACGAAAAGCACATAACAACTTAAAAAATGCACATAACAACTTAGAAAATGCACATATAAACTTACGAAATGCACAGGACAACTTAGAAAATGCACATAACAACTTACAAAATGCACAGGACAACTTAGAATATGCACATAACAACTTACGAAAAGCACGTAACAACTTATAAAATGCACAGAACAACTTGAACAATGCACATCACAACTAAAGAAATGCACATAACAACTTAGGAAATGCACAGGACAACTTAGAAAATGCACATAACAACTTAGAAAATGCACATAACAACTTACAAAATGCACAAGACAACTTAGAATATGCACATAACAACTTACGAAAAGCACATAACAACTTAGAAAATGCACAGAACAACTTGAACAATGCACATCACAACTTAAGAAATGCACATAACAACTTAGGAAATGCACAGGACAACTTAGAAAATGCACATAACAACTTACAAGATGCACATAACGACTTACGAAATGCACAGGACAACTTAGAAAATGCACATAACAACTTACAAAATGCACATAACAACTTACAAAATGCACATAACAACTTACAAAATGCACAGGACAACTTAGAAAATGCACATAACAACTTACGAAAATCACAACTTAGAAAATGCACATAACAACTTAGAAAATGCACAAGACGACTTGCAAAATGCACATAACAACTTAGAAAATGCACAGGACAACTTAGAAAATGCACATGACAACATATAAAATGCACATAACAACTTACTAAATGCACATAACAACTTAGAAAATACACATAACAACTTACGACATGCACATAACAACTTGCGAAATGCACATAACAACTTACGAAATGCACATAACAACTTAGAAAATGCACAAAACGACGTACAAAGCGTACTGCACAAAATGCAAAAGGCCAACAGAAGGCAGCCGAGGCTTTCCATAGTTTTATTCTGTCACGTATGCGCTTTTGTTGAAACTCATCCTCCTACCCGGGGGTACTAACCTGTTCTAACTTTTGTTTTTGTTTCGTTATGTCTTTATCAAGCTCAGTGAGTTTTGAGAGATTATTAGTAAACAAGAGTATGATAATGGACCTTTGTTCTCCACAGAAGCTTTGCAATACCTTATCTAAACATCGTATCTCTCGCAGTGTTAGACCTTCTGGTTGAACAGCAGTTTTTGGATGAGATTCATCTATTATTTTACTCAAATCACTCTTAATTGAATTTACAGCATCTACTGTATTTTGTACATCTTCAGTTGGTGAAAAAGTTTGCATTGGTATATTCTCTGCAACGATGGTATCTCTTGTCCTCGTTAAGGCTGCTATTTCTGTCCTACCCCGAGCTAGTCTTTCACGTGAAACTAAATAATCATACATTTTTTAATTATTGTTCACGAAGTCAACACCATGTTTTTGATTTAGAGTGTCAAGTGCATAACACTTGATTGGTTCGTTTGTGTTATTTCCACTATAATAGGTAAGTGGAACATCATCCGTCCCCAAACAAACTGCATATAACATTGTTCTACCGTTTTTGTCCTCAGCCACTTTGAAATCTTTATTACAATCTCGCTGATCTCAGCTTTAACTTCAGTAAAGAATTGATCTACTAACAACTTTTTTTGTGTAAGCCGTTCTTCTTTTTTATCTTCTCCTTGAAGCTGATCAATATAGTTATTTTCATTTACAATTTGTCTTTGGAATTATTTATTTAATTTTAAAAAATATATTCAAAAAATAAAAACAATGTCTGCATACGGAAACAAACTCAACTCTTATAGAAAACTAAGAGAGCATCATGCTGTCAAGGGCATCCGCACAAGTGTAGTAATAACTAATAGTCGGTCAACAATAGACCAAAACCAGCAACTGCATGTGGGATTTCCCAATCTAAGTACTAAAGATGTGATAGTTCCGCGTACTGCTCGTCTAGCCTTCGAAATAGAAATTGAAAGTAAAGACCCAACTCCACTATTTACCAGAATCTTGGTAGAGCAATTGTGAAAAAAACGACAATAAAAATAAGTGGCAATGACGTCATGACAATAGCCGACAGTGATATATATCATTGTTATGTAGATTTATGGAAAGGCACTACCGAACGATTAAACATGGCTTACCAAGGTATTGTTGGTAAAACAAACATGCTAAAACATAGAGTTGGTGCGGTAGATGCTTCCGCAGACCTCGAGGATGAAGCTGTAGCAGCAGCTTATGGAAATAGATTTTGTAATCTACTGGACTTTGAACTGTTAGAAAGTCATATGCCATTTTATCAAGTTGGGTTTGGTGATAGGTTAGAATATGAATTAACGTTTAACGATTATAACAAAGTTATCAAAAGCAGTGATGCTGGCTCATCTTATGTAATAAAGAATATCTTCTTGGAATTTGATATGGTTAGTAATGCTGAATTAGCCAAACAAATAAGACAGCAAACCAATGGTAAGATATCATTTATGTATGACCGTGTGTTGCGATATAAAAAAATCGTAAAGAATAAATCTGATACTCTTTGGAATATCAACATTAATGTACCAGCACACAGCATGAAAGGTATTTTAATGCTGTTTGAAGACCCAGACAGAACGGACACGGAATCCTATTACAACCCAAAGATTAAAAAGGTTAAAATGACAATAGAGGGCGTACCAAATCAGTTGTATAGTCAGGACATGAAGGCATATCAACATTGGGATGAAATCAATAAATATTTTGCCTTAACATCAAAAAGAAACAAAGAGACAGAAATAGTGGCGAGGGACTTATACTTTACCATTATACTTTACCAATGTTAGACCTATCTAACAAAAGCATATGCTTTGTGGCTTGACCTTAGAACATGTGATGACAATTTATTACACGGCAATGGAAGAACAATAGGAAACGGCAGTGACGGCATAACGATACTAATAAATAAAAAAGCAGAAGCAGATCAACCTTTAGATATATTATTTATATATAATACAAGATGCGGGAATCTATTTCGAAGATGGAAGATTCAAAGGAGTACATTACTCAATATCCTAAATATCCACACAGTGCCATTATGCTGTGGTAAGACAGAGTTTGTTCTTGACATACTTGAACAAGAGTATGCTGGAGTTTTTGAAAATATAAATATATTGTGTAGAACCATAGAGTGGAACGAGGCTTATAAAAATAGACACTGGATAGGAGATGTAAGACATCTTAGAGATAAAAAAATAATAATTGTCAATCCTGTTAGTAACGTTAAAGAAATGCTACAAGAACTGTTGCGTTTATTTGTCAATAAATATGCTGGCAAGCCCACACTATACATCAATGATGACTGCTCCGCCACAAAAGAATTAACAAAGAAAAAGTATATGTTGTCAGAGTTGGCATTCTCTGGTCGTCACGCCAAATAATGAGTGTGGGTCATTTCACAGAGACATAATTCTAAATTGAAAGACTTGAGGGACCAAGCAAAATTGTTGTGTATGTTTTACACCAAGGATAGAGATAGTAATGAAAATTGTTTGAGAGAAAATAATGTTATTCCGACGCTGGAGGAGAGAACCAGAATAAGAAAAGCTTTAGCAAAGACTAAATATTGAGGTTAATATTGAGGACTGACCAACCAACTTGTTATTGGATTGCATAATATTTCTTACGTATTTTTTTCTAACTGTTGATAATAGTAAAACTAGCAAAGTAGCAATGTTAATAGCAATACTGACATGAACATATAATGGAAATATCGGGAAATATAGTAATGCTTATAGCAATGTCAATAGCGATGCTTACAGCAATTTAACAATGTTAATAGAAAAAAGCAATGTTAATAACAATGCTATTAACAATACTAACAATTACTAGTTGCGTGGTAAATATTGCCGCTGGTTGTTTTGAATTTTATATTTATTTCAAGATAAACAGTAAAAGTATTAATATAAAAATGAATGCGGAAGAACTATAACAAGATATCGTATCGGAAAGTTCCACGGAACAGACGGAACAGGGTTCCGAGTCACAAGACACAAAAAAAGAAAGATTATCAGTCATAGTGGCTGGCGGTGGTAGCCGTCAATATTTGGATAGAGACCTAAAACTCACGAAATTAGATGGTATGCCCCCGGATGAAATTAACAAACTTTACTGCAGATATGAAGCACGGCTTGGGGCAAGTATGACCAAGACTTTAGGCAATTCTTTTATTAACTTGCATGTGATGGGAGTATCAAAATATTTCAATGTAATCAATCCACCAAAACTGATAGAAGATTTGGAGGAAGACCCACTTATTAATCATGCTTTGACAAATGCTTGTTGCCAGCTGTATTACACGTATGGGATATACTTAGCGCCATTTACAGCAATGCTGACAACTATAAGGCATATTGATTTTAATACAAATAAAAATATAGACAGTAATATAAATGATGGATAACCAAGAGAGTGAACATGCTACTGTTGCTACACAACCTGTTGCTACACAACCTGTTAAACAACAAAAGGTAAAAAATCCAAAACAAATAGAGGCCGGGAAGAAGGGAGCAGCGGCAAGGAAGGCAAAGCGTTTGCTTCAGGTAAAGAAAGATGCAAATAAAGAAACAATAACAGAAGTAACAAGAGGTGAAGAGGAACCAGAGAAACACATCAACATAAACGTACATAAAAATGTTGTTTTGGTTTAGAAAATGTTCCGTTCTGGTTTTTGGTTTTCCACTCAAAGCCAGAATATGGAAGTGGCTGACTCATTGCCCAGCCATAGAGGTTATTGGCGTCATAATACATTAAGTGGTTGTTCTCCTTGTCAGGGTTATAATCAGCTACTTGAGGATTGTTTGCTTTGGCATATCTTTTTGAAACCATACTTATGCCACCTCGCATTCCTTTTTCTACAAACAAGTGCATGTCAATGTCTGTCAAAAGTTCTAGTTCTATCTTTGTTTGTTTTAGGAGTGCATCCCAGTATAATCCAGGTGCTGTGTAGTAATGTAATGGATCAAGTTTGTATGCACTTCTAAAAGTTTGGAATACATCAGCCAGCAGGGTTACATCAGTTTTAGATAGAGGTCGTGATAGTTTCCAAGAGTTTTACAGTTAAACTCTTTCCATACTTTCTGAGCATGTTCATAATACTTAGGACTTATACTTTCATCTGTGAGACTACTGTAAAACTTGTCTATAGGTGGTAATTGTGTTTCCTCAAATCGTTCTATACTATCCATATATTCATACGGGTAAACGCCTTTCAGCAAAAGTGAATTTGTTTGTTTTCCAAACTGATTATTGGTAATTTTAAAATCAGATTTATCCGTAGCATCAACCAATCTCTCCAGAGATGAAGCCATAAACTGAAAGCTATCCAAGAACCTGAGTTGTCCTATGCTAAATGATATATGTTTTTCAGTATTGTTTGGGATGCATTTAATATCACCTGACGTCTTATGTATTTTCTGCATTATAAGATGACTGTCATATCCTTTGAGGTTATGAAATACAACAGGGATAATTGTTTTATTTGGTTTTATTTTCAGTTTTAGGTTGCAGTTCTTGTGCGTTGCACCTCTGTATTAACCTGTGGAAGGACAGTGGTCTATCACTTTGCAGTTTTTACCAATTCCTATTTTATTCTCGCATATCCAACAGTGTGTTGCTTTTTCATAATCTGTCTCATTTTGTTGTGTCATGATTAATGGCTTTGGGTGAGCAAATGTGTTGTTAATCTTGATCCTCTCACGCTCTAAGTGATTTAAAAACTCTTCAACAACGTCTTTACCTCTGTAAATAATGGGTTCTTCAGCTTTGCCATAAGATCTAACAACCTGGTATCCTAAACCACAGGCTTCGGGTATATTTTGAATTTCAGATTTCTTTCCAACTTTGATTGAAAGTGCTTTTGTGATACTCTCAAAATCGGAATATATAACATAAGGCTCATGCATCTGGTTTTGATGGTTTTTAAATTTGATGTGTTTGCCTTTTGGAGGCATTTCTATTTTACAAGGACTTTTGTTGATACCATCACAGTCTTCCTTGTGTTTTGTGAGTAGTCCTTTCCCTGAAAAGCCGTAAAGACAACGATCACAAAAGTAAGTTTGACCGTTGTGTTTGTTTTGGTCGTAGAGTAGTCTATTTAAATTTTCAATCCAGCAGTAGTGATAGTTTGTTGTTAATTTCTTCGGTTCATACATGTTTTTAGATATTAAGAGCAAATTAATTCGCTCAATATCTTTTGGTTGTTCTGATATGTGATATGGAAAAATAGTTATATAATCCTTTTTTCCTTGTCGTGTTATGATATGTCCATAAACATTGATAGCAAGGTTGTTTTGTTTCTCTACCTTGGGAATTTGTGAAATTGGATTGGGAAAGTCAATACCATATTTGTTCAAATCCGGTATATCAGGATACTTTGATAATCTGTCAGTATGATCTGTGACAGGGTTAAGAGCAGAATTTATTGAATGAAACAAACATTTATCATCTTTGTTTTTTACGTTTATTATTGCTTTCGTCTCAGCTATTGCTTGCTTTGGGCAGATGAATATATGAAGAACCTTTTAAGGGTTCATACTTTGCAATATTCAAGTAAAACTTAACACAGTGATCAATCACCAATCCTGATGCTGTGTTTGTAAATCTTTCAAGACCCTCTTGCATATAAGCAGATGATTCATTGTAAAACTCATTTATTTTCTCAGAGTTTAAGATTGCATTTTGTTCGCTGTGTAATACTGCTGTGTTATATTTTGTGGTAGCACCATCATCTTTAAATAGCTTTACAGTGAGACCTAATTGAAACTTTAATCCATTCGGCTCTGTAATCTCTTTGATGATTTGTTTGGTGATAATGGATTTCTTATCATGGAATAGTTTTTGAGGGTCTTTGTATCCCTCGATTGATATCTCGTATGCTTTGAAATAACCACATATTGGATTGTCAACCAGTTTCAATTCTGGGATACTTTTTTATGATTTTCTATCTTTAAAAACTTGTTTCAGTTCATTTATAACATTGTCGTGTAATTAAGCATATTTCTGTGCTGTTCTCGTTTACGTTGTTTCTTCTTACGACGTCTCTTGTGTAGATTTGTGCTTGAGAATTGACCTCTTTTGGAGTTTCCTTTGGAGACTCTTTGAGAGCATCTACCATCTTTCTAAGATGATCATCATTAATTATTCCATCCCGATGTAATTGTCAAATGTATTTCACGTCTGCAGTACTCATTTTTGTTATATATTAAAAATATTTTTTCTTAATATAAAAAAATATTTCATGTAACAAGAAAAAGAAAATGGAAAACACTAAAAAGATTAAAAACATTTGTCAATTTCTCAAAGTTGGATGTCACGAGCCTTATAAAACAAAACTACAAACAATT
>JAWPHD010018750.1:0-38556 GCA_037043455.1 Cyrtodaria siliqua
CTTACACATATGTATTCCGTTCGTACGCATATATATTCAGTTCTTACACATATATATTCAGTTCTTGAACATATATATTCAGTTCTTACACATATATATTCCGTTCTTACACATATATATTCCGTTCTTACGCATATATATTCAGTTCTTACGCATATATATTCAGTTCTTACACATATATTCAGTTCTTACAAATATATATTCCGTTCTTACACATATTTATTCCGTTCTTACTAATATATATTTCGTTCTTACACATATATATTCAGTTCTTACACATATATATTCAGTTCTTACACATATATATTCGGTTCTTTACACATATATATTCAGTTCTTAAAGATATATATTCAGTTCATACGCATATATATTCAGTTCTTACGCATACATATTCAGTTCTTAGGCATATATATTCATTTCTTACACATATATGTTCAGCTCTTACACATATATATTCAGTTCTTACACATATATATTCCGTTCTTACACATATATAATTCAGTTCTTACAAATATATATTTCGTTCTTACGCATATATATTCAGTTCTTACGCATATATATTCAGTTCTTACGCATATATATTCATTTCTTACACATATATGTTCAGGTTCTTACACATATATATTCCGTTCTTACACATATATATTCTATCCTTACACATATATATCCAGTTCTTACACATATATATTAACTTCTTACACATATATATTCAGTTCTTACACATATTTGTTTAGTTCTTACACATATATATTCCGTTCTTACACGTACATATACCGTTCTTACCCATATAGATTCCGTACTTACACATATATATTCCGTTCTTACACATATATATTCAGTGCCTACACATATATATTCAGTTCTTACACATATATATTCACTTCCTACACATATATATTCCGTTCTAACGCATATATTTTCCGTTCTTACACGTATATATTCCGTTCTTACACGTATATATTCCGTTCTTACGCGTATATATTCAGTTTTTAGACATATATTCAGTTCTTACACATATATATTCAGTTCTTACGCATATATATTCAGTTCTTACGCATATATATTCCGTTCTTACACATATATATTCCGTTCTAACGCATATATATTCTTACACATATATTCCGTTCTTACACATATATATTCCGTTCTTACACATATATATTCCGTTCTAACGCATATATATTCCGTTCTTACACGTATATATTCCGTTCTTACACTTATATATTCCGTTTTCACACGTATATATTCCGTTTTTTACACATATATATTCAGTTCTTACACGTATATATTCCGTTCTTACACCTATATATTCCGTTCTTAGACATATATATTCCGTTTTTACACATATATATTCCGTTCTTACACATATATATTCTGTTCTTACACATAGATATTCCGTTCTTACACGTATACATTCCGTTTTTACACGTATATATTCCGTTCTTACAAATATATATTCCGTTCTTACACATATATATTCAGTTCTTACACATATATATTCAGTTCTTACACATATATATTCAGTTCTTACGCATATATATTCAGTTCTTACGCATATATATTCAGTTTCTTATACATATATATTCAGTTCTTACAGATATATATTCAGTTCTTCCGCATATATATACATTTCTTACACATATATGTTCAGTTCTTACACATATATATTCCGTTCTTACACATATATGTTCAGTGCTTACACATATATATTCCGTTCTTACACGTACATATTCCGTTCTTACACATATATATTCCGTTCTTACACATATATATTCCGTTCTAACACATATATATTCAGTTCTTACGCATATATATTCTCTTCTTACACATATATATTCAGTTCTTACACATATATATTCCGTTCTTACACATATATACACATATATATTCCGTTCTTACACATATATATTCCGTTCTTACACGTACATATTCCGTTCTTACACATATGTATTCCGTTCTAACGCATATATATTCAGTTATTATGCATATATATTCAGTTCTTACACATATATTTTCAGTTTCTTACAAATATCTATTCAGTTATTACGCATATATATTCAGTTCTTACGCATATATATTCAGTTCTTACGCATATATATTCATTTCTAACACATATATGTTCAGTTCTTACACATATATATTCAGTTCTTACACATATATATTCCGTTCTTACACGTACATATTCCGTTCTTACAACACATATATATTCCGTTATTACACATATATATTAAGTTCTTACACATATATATTCCATTCTTACACATACTTATTCCATTCTTACACATATATATTCCGTTCTTACACATATATATTTCCGTTCTTACGCATATATTTGCAGTTCTTAGGCATATATATTCCGTTCTTACGAATATATATTCAGTTCTTACACATATATATTCACTTCTTACACATATATATTCCGTTCTTACAAATATATATTCCGTTCTTACACGTACATATTCCGTTCTTACACATATATATTCCGTTCTTACACATATATATTCAGTTCTTACGCATATATATTCCGTTCATACACATATATATTCCGTTCTTGAACATATATATTCCGTTCTTACACGTATATATTCAGTTCTTACACATATATATTCACTTCTTACACATATATATTCAGCTCTTACACATATGTATTCCGTTCTTACACATATATACACATATATATTCCGTTCTTACACATATATATTCCGTTCTTACATATATATATATTCTGTTCTTACGCATATATATTCAGTTATATATTCAGTTCTTACACATATATATTCAGTTATTACACATATATATTCAGTTCTTTCACTTATATATTCAGTTCTTACAAATATATATTCCGTTCTTACACATATTTATTCCGTTCTTACTCATATAGATTCAGTTCCTTACACATATATATTCACTTCTTACACGTATATATTCCGTTCTTACAAATATATATTCCGTTCTTACACGTACATATTCCGTTCTTACACATATATATTCCGTTCTTACACATAAATATTCCGTTCTTCCACATATATATTCAGTTCTTACGCACATATATTACGTTCTTACACATATATATTCAGTTCTTACGCATATATATTCATTTCTTACAAATATATGTTCAGTTCTTCTTACACATATATATTCAGTTCTTACACATATATATTCCGTTCTTACACGTACATATTCCGTTCTTACACATATATATTCCGTTCTTACACATATATATTAAGTTCTTACACATATATATTCCATTCTTACACATATTTATTCCGTTCTTACACATATATAATCCGTTTTTTACACATATATATTCCGTTCTTACGCATATATATTCAGTTCTTAGGCATATATAGTCCGTTCTTACACATATATATTCAGTTCTTACACATATTTATTCCGTTCTTACACATATATATTCCGTTCTTACACATATATATTCAGTTCTTACACATATATATTCAGTTCTTACACATATATATTCCATTCTTACACATATATTCAGTTCTTACAGATATATATTCAGTTCTTACGCATATATATTCAGTTCTTACACATATATATTCAGTTCTTACGCATATATATTCATTTCTTACACATATATGTTCAGTTCTTACACATATATTTTCAGTTCTTACACATATATATTCCGTTCTTACACATATATATATGTTCTAACAGATATATATTCAGTTCTTACGCATATATATTCAGTTCTTACGCATATATATTCATTTCTTACACATATATGTTCAGTTCTTACACATATATATTCAGTTCTTACACATATATATTCCGTTCTTACACGTACATATTCCGTTCTTACACATATATATTAAGTTCTTACACATATATATTCCATTCTTACACATATATATTCAGTTCTTACACATATATATTCAGTTCTTACGCATATATATTCCGTTCTTACACATATATATTCCGTGCTTACGCATATATATTTCAGTTCTTACGCATATATATTCATTTCTTACACATATATGTTCAGTTCTTACGCATATATATTCAGTTTTACGCATATATATTCAGTTCTTACCGCATATATATTCAGTTCTTACACATATATATTCAGTTATTACACATATATATTCCGTTCTTACACATAATTATTCCGTTCTTACACATATATATTCCGTTCTTACACATATATATTCAGTTCTTACACATATATATTCACTTCTTACACATATATATTCAGTTCTTACACATATATATTCAGTTCTTACAGATATATATTCAGTTCTTACGCATATATATATTCAGTTCTTACGCATATATATTCAGTTCTTACGCATATATATTCAGTTCTTACGCATATATATTCATTCTTACACATATATGTTCAGTTCTTACACATATATAATCCGTTATTACACGTCCATATTATGTTCTTACACATATATATTCCGTTCTTACACATATATATCCCGTTCTTACACATATATATTCAGTTCTTACACATATATATTCAGTTCTTACACATATATTCACTTCTTACACATATATATTCCGTTCTTACACATATATTCCGTTCTTACGCATATATATTCCGTTCTTTCGCATATATATTCAGTTTTACGCATATATATTCAGTTCTTACGCATATGTATCCAGTTTTATGCATATATATTCAGTTCTTACACATATATATTCAGTTCTTACACATATATTTTCAGTTCTTACGCATAAATATTCATTTCTTACGCATATATGTTCAGTTCTTACGCATATACATTCAGTTTTACTCATATATATTCAGTTCTTACACATATATTCAGCTCTTACACATATATATTCAGTTCTTACGCATATATATTCAGTTCTTATGCATATATATTCCGTTCTTACACATATATATTCCGTTCTTACGCATATTTATTCTTACAAATATATTCCGTTTCTACACATATATGTTCAGCTCTTACACATATATATTCACATCTTACACAAATATATTCCGTTCTTACACATATATATTCAGTTCTTACGCATATATATTCCGTTCTTACACATATATATTCCGTTCTTACACATATATATTCCGTTCTTACGCATATATATTCAGTTCTTACGCATATATATTCATTTCTTACACATATATGTTCAGTTCTTACGCATATATATTCAGTTTTACTCATATATATTCAGTTCTTACGCATATATATTCAGTTCTTACACCTATATATTCAGTTCTTACACATATATATGCAGTTCTAACACATATATATTCGGTTCTTACACATATATATTCACTTCTTACACATATATATTCCGTTCTTTACACATATTTATTCAGTTCTTACGCATATATATTCCGTTCTTACACATATATATTCAGTTCTTACACATATATATTCAGTTCTTACACATATATATTCACTTCTTACACATATATATTCCGTTCTTACACATATATATTCAGTTCTTACAGATATATATTCAGTTCTTACACGTTTATATTCCGTTCTTACACTTATATATTCCGTTCTTACACATATATATTCCGTTCTTACACATATATATTCAGTTCTTACGCATATATATTCAGTTCTTACGCATATATATTGAGTTCTTACGCATATGTATTCCGTTCTTACACATATTATTCCGTTCTTACACATATATTCCGTTCTTATGCATATATATTCCGTTCTTTCGCATATATATTCAGTTCTTACGCATATATATTCAGTTCTTACGCATATATAATCCGTTCTTACAAATATATATTCCGTTCTTACACGTATTTATTCCGTTCTTACACATATCTATTCCGTTCTTACACATATATATTCCGTTCTTACGCATATATATTCCGTTCTTACGCATATATATTCCGTTCTTACGCATATATAATCAGTTCTTATACATATATATTCCATTCTTACACATATATATTCCGTTCTTACACATATATATTCCGTTCTTACACGTATTTATTCCGTTCTTACAAATATATATATTCCATTCTTACACATATCTTTTCCGTTCTTACACATATATATTCCGTTCTTACACATATATATTCAGTTTTTACACATATATATTCACTTCTTACACATATATATTCACTTCTTACACATATATATTCAGTTCTTACACATATATACACATATATATTCCGTTCTTACACATATATATTCCGTTCTTACACGTACATATTCCGTTCTTACACATATATATTCTTTTCTTATACATATATATTCCGTTCTTACACATATATATTCTGTTTTTACACATATATATTCAGTTCTTACACATATATATTCAGTTCTTACGCATATATATTCAGTTCTTACACATATATATTCCGTTCTTACCCATAAATATTCCGTTCTTACACATATTTATTCCGTTCTTACACGTATTTATTCCGTTTTTACACATATATATTCCGTTCTTACACATATCTATTCCGTTCTTACACATATATATTCAGTTCTTACACACATATTAAGTTCTTACACATATATATTCAGTTTTACGCATATATATTCAGTTCTTACACATATATATTCCGTTCTTACACATATAAATTCAGTTCTTACACATATATATTCACTTCTTACACATATATATTCCGTTCTCACAAATATATATTCAGTTCTTACAGATATATATTCAGTTCTTACGCATATATATTCAGTTCTTACGCATATATATTCATTTCTTACACATATATGTTCAGTTCTTACACATATATATTCCGTTCTTACATGTGCATATTCCGTTCTTACACATATATATTCCGCTCTTACACATATATATTCCGTTCTTACACATATATAATCAGTTCTTACACATATATATTCAGTTCTTACACATATATATTCAGTTCTTACACATATATATTCAGTTCTTACAGATATATATTAGGTTCTTAAACGTACATATTCAGTTCTTACACAAATATATTCCGTTCTTACACATATATATTCCGTTCTTAGTCATATATATTCAGTTCTTACAAATATATATTCAGTTCTTACACATATATATTCAGTTCTTACAAATATATATTCAGTTCTTACACATATATATTCAGTTCTTACGCATATATATTCAGTTCTTACACATATATATTCCGTTCTTACGCATATATATTCAGTTTTTACACATATATATTCTTATCTTACACATATATATTCTGTTCTTACACATATATATTCCGTTCTTACACATATATATTCTGTGTTTACACATATATATTCAGTTCTTACACATATATATTCAGTTCTTACACATATATATTCCATTCTTAAACATATTTATATCGTTCTTACACATATATATTCCGTTATTACTTATATATATTCTGTTCTTACACATATATATTCAGTTCTTACGCATATATATACCGTTCTTACACATATATATTCCGTTCTTACGCATAAATAGAACTGAATAAATATGCGTAAGAACTGAATATATATGAGTAAAACTGAATATATATGCTTAAGAACTGAACATATATGTGTAAGAAATGACTATGTATGCGTAAGAACGGAATATATATGCGTAAGAACGGAATATATATGTATAAGAACGGAATATATATGTGTAAGAACGGATTATATATGTGTATATATGTGTAAGAACGGAATATATATGTGTAAGAACGGAGTATATATGTGTAAAAACGGAATATGTACGTGTAAGAACGGAATATATATGTGTAAGTATTGAACATATATGTGTAAGAAATGAATATATATGCGTAAGAACTGAATATATATGCGTAAGAACTGAATATATATCTGTAAGAACTGAATATATATGCGTAAGAACTGAATATATATGAGTAAGAACGGAATATATATGTGTAAGAACGGAATATGTACGTGTAAGAACGGATTATATATTTGTAAGAACGGAATATATATGTGTAAGAACGGAATATATATGTGTAAGAACGGAATAAATATGTGTAAGGACGGAATATATATGTTTAAAAACTGAATATATATGTGTAAGAACTGAATATATGTGTAAGAACTGAATATATATGTGTAAGAACTGAATATATATGCTTAAGAACTGAATATATATGCGTAAGAACTGGATATATATGCGTCAGAACTTAATATATATGCGTAAGAACTGAATATATGTGTAAGAACTGAATATATATGCGTAAGAACTTAATATATATGCGTAAAAACTGAATATATATGTTTAAGAACTGAATATATATGTGTAAGAACTGAATATATATGCTGAAGAACGGAATATATATGTGTAAGAACGAAATATATATGTGTAAGAACGGAATATATATGTGTAAAAACAGAATATATATGTGTAAGAACGGAATATATATGTGTAAGAGCGGAATATATATGTATAAGAACGAATTATATATGTGTAAGAACTGATTATATATGTGTAAGAACTGAATATATATGTGTAACAAATGAATATATATGCGTAAGAACTGAATATATATCCGTAAGAACTGAATATATATGCGTAAGAACTGAATATATATGCGTAAGAACTGAATATATATGCGTAGGACGGAATAAATATGCGTAAGAACTGAATATATATGTGTAACAACGGAATATATATGTGTAAGAACGGAATATATATGTGTAAGAACGGAATATATATGTGTAAGAAGTGAATATATATGTGTAAGAAGTGAATATATATGTGTAAGAACTGAATATATATGTGTAAGAACGGAATATATATGTGTAAGAACGGAATATATATGTGTAAGAACTGAATATATATGTGTAAGAACTGAAATATATATGCGTAAGAACTGAATATATATGCGTAAGAACTGAATATATATGTGTAAGAACGGAATATATATGTGTAAGAACGCAATATATATGTGTAAAAACAGAATATATATGTGTAAGAACGGAATATATATGTGTAAGAACGTAATATATATGTATAAGAACGAATTATATATGTGTAAGAACTGAATATATATGTGTAAGAACGGAATATATGTGTAAGAATATATATGCATAAGAACGGAATATATATGTGTAAGAACGGAATATATATGCGTAAGAACTGAATATATATGTGTAAGAACTGAATATATATGTGTAAAAACAGAATATATATGTGTAAGAACGGAATATATATGTGTAAGAACTGAATATATATGTGTAAGAACTGCACATATATGCGTAAAACTGAATATATATGCGTTAGAACTGAATATATATGCGTAAGAACTGAATATATATGCGTAAAACTGAATATATATGCGAAAGAACGGAATATATATGCGTAAGAACGGAATATATGTGTAAGAACGGAATATATATGTGTAAGAACGAAATATATATGTGTAAGAATGGAATATATACGTGTAAGATCGGAATATATATGTGTAAGATAGGAATATATATGTGTAAAAACGGAATATATATGTGTAAGAACTGAATATATATGTGTAAGAACTGAATATATATGTGTAAGAACTGAATATATATGTGTAAGAACTGAATATATATGTGTAAGAACTGAATATATATGTGTAAGAACTGAATATATATGCGTAAGAACTGAATATGTACGTGTAAGAACAGAATATATATGTGTAAGAACGGAATATGTACGTGTAAGAACGGAATATATATGTGTAAGAACTGAACATATATGTGTAAGAAATGAATATATATGCGTAAGAACTGAATATATATGCGTAAGAATTGAATATATATGTGTAAGAACTGAATATATATCTGTAAGAACTGAATATATATGTGTAAGAACTGAATATATATGCATAAGAACGGAATATATATGTGTAAGAACGGAATATATATGTGTAAGAACGGCATATGTACGTGTAAGAAAGGAATATGTACGTGTAAGAACGGAATATATATGTGTAAGAACTGAATATAAATGTATAAGAACGGAATATATATGTCTAAGAAGTGAATATATATGTGTAAGAACTGAATATATATGTGTAAGAACTGAATATATATGCGTAAGAACGGAATATATATGTGTAAGAACGGAATATATATGTGTAAAAACGGAATATGTACGTGTAAGAACGGAATATATATGTGTAAGAACTGAACATATATGTGTAAGAAATGAATATATATGCGTAAGAACTGAATATATATGTGTAAGAACAGAATATATATGCGTAAGAACGGAATATATATGTGTAAGAACAGAATATATATGCGTAAGAACGGAATATATATGTGTAAGAACGGAAAATGTACGTGTAAGAACGGAATATATATGTGTAAAAACATAATATATATGTGTAAGAACTGAAAATATATGTATAAGAACTGAATATATATGTCTAAGAAGTGAATATATATGTGTAAGAACTGAATATATATGCGTAAGAACGGAACAAATATGCGTAAGAACTGAAAATATATGCGTAAGAACGGAATATATGTGTAAAAACGGAATATATATGTGTAAGAACTGAATATATATGTGTAAGAACGGAATATATGTGTAAGACTATATATGCGTAAGAACGGAATATATATGTGTAAGAACGGAATATATATGCTTAAGAACTCAATATATATGTGTAAGAACTGAATATATATGTGTAAACACAGAATATATATGTGTAAGAACGGAATATATATGTGTAAGAACAGAATATATATGTGTAAGATAAGAATATATATGTGTAAGAACTGAATATATATTGTAAGAACGGAATATATATGCGTAAGGACTGAATATATATGCGTAAAACTAAATATATATGCGAAAGAACGGAATATATATGCGTAAAAACGGAATATATGTGTAAGAATGGAATATATACGTGTAAGAACGGAATATATATGTGTAAAAACGGAATATATACGTGTAAGAACGGAAAATATATGTGTAAGAACGGAATATATATCTGTAAGAACGGAATATATATGTGTAAAAACGGAATATATATGTGTAAGAACTGAATATGTGTGTGTAAGAACTGAATATATATGTGTAAGAAATGAATATATATTTGCAAGAACTGAATATATATGTAAAAACTGAATATATATGTGTAAGAACTGAATATATAGGAGTAAGAACGGAATATATATGTGTAATAACGGAATAAATATGTGTAAGAACGGTATATGAACGTGTAAGAACGGAATATATATGTGTAAGAACGGAATATATATGTGTAAGAACTGAACATATATGTGTAAGAAATGAATATATATGCGTAAGAACTGAATATATATGCGAAAGAACTGAATACATATCTGTAAGAACTGAATATATATGTGTAAGAACTGAATATATATGCGTAAGAACTGAATATAAATGCGTAAGAGCGGAATATATATGCGTAAGAACGGTATATATATGTGTAAGAACGGAATATGTACGTGTAAGAACGGAATATATATGTGTAAGAACGGAATATATATGTGTAAGAACGGAATATATATGTGTAAGAAGTGAATATATATGTGTAAGAAGTGAATATATATGTGTAAGAACTGAATATATATGTGTAAGAACGGAATATATATGTGTAAGAACGGAATATATATGTGTAAGAACTGAATATATATGTGTAAGAACTGAATATATATGCATAAGAACGGAATATATATGTGTAAGAACGGAATATATATGTGTAAGAACGGAATATATATGTGTAAAAACATAATATAGATGTGTAAGAACGGAATATATATGTGTAAGAACGGAATATATATGTATAAAAACGAATTATATATGTGTAAGAACTGAATATATATGTGTCAGAACTGAATATATATGCGTAAGAACTGAATATATATCCGTAAGAACTGAATATATATGCGTAAGAACTGAATATATATGCGTAAGAACTGAATATATATGCGTAATAACGGAATAAATATGCGTAAGAACTGAATATATATGCGTAAGAACGGAATATATTTGTAAAAACGGAATATATATGTGTAAGACCTGAATATATATGTGTAAGAACGGAATATATGTGTAAGAATATATATGCGTAAGAGAACGGAATATATATGTGTAAGAACGGAATATATATGCGTAAGAACTGAATATATATGTGTAAGAACTGAAATATATGTGTAAAAACAGAATTTATATGTGTAAGAACGGAATATATATGTGTAAGAACTGAATATATATGTGTAAGAACTGCACATATATGCGTAAAACTGAATATATATGCGTAAGAACTGAATATATATGCGTAAGAACTGAATATATATGCGTAAAACTAATATATATGCGAAAGAACGGAATATATATGCGTAAAAACGGAATATATGTGTAAGAACAGAATATATATGTGTAAGAACGGATTATATATGTATAAGAATGGAATATATACGTGTAAGATCGGAATATATATGTGTAAGATAGCAATATATATGTGTAAAAACTGAATATATATGTGTAAGAACTGAATATATATGTGTAAGAACTAAATATATATGTGTTAGAACTGAATTTATATGTGTAAGAACTGAATATATATGTGTAAGAACTGAATATATATGTGTAAGAACTGAATATATATGCGTAAGAACTGAATATGTACGTGTAAGAACGGAATATTTATGTGTAACAACGGAATATGTACGTGTAAGAACGGAATATATATGTGTAAGAACTGAACATATATGTGTAAGAAATGAATATATATGCGTAAGAACTGAATATATATGCGTAAGAACGAACTGAATATATATGCGTAAGAACTGAATATATATCTGTAAGAACTGAATATATATGTGTAAGAATTGAATATATATGCATAAGAACGCAATATATATGTGTAAGAATGGAATATATATATGTGTAAGAACGGAGTATGTACGTGTAAGAACGGAATATGTACGTGTAAGAACGGAATATATATGTGTAAGAACGGAATATATGTGTAAGAATATATATGCGTAAGAACGGAATATATATGTGTAAGAACGGAATATATATGCGTAAGAACTGAATATATATGTGTAAGAACTGAATATATATGTGTAAAAACAGAATATATATGTGTAAGAACGGAATATATATGTGTAAGAACTGAATATATATGTGTAAGAACTGCACATATATGCGTAAAACTGAATATATATGCGTAAGAACTGAATATATATGCGTAAGAACTGAATATATATGCGTAAAACTGAATATATATGCGAAAGAACGGAATATATATGCGTAAGAACGGAATATATGTGTAAGAATAGAATATATATGTGTAAGAACGGAATATATATGTGTAAGAATGGAATATATACGTGTAAGATCGGAATATATATGTGTAAGATAGCAGTATATATGTGTAAAAACGGAATATATATGTGTAAGAACTGAATATATATGTGTAAGAACTGAATATATATGTGTAAGAACTGAATATATATGCATAAGAACGCAATATATATGTGTAAGAACGGAATATATATGTGTAAGAACGGAGTATGTACGTGTAAGAACGGAATATGTACGTGTAAGAACGGAATATATATGTGTAAGAACGGAATATATATGTGTAAGAACGGAATATATATGTCTAAGAAGTGAATATATATGTGTAAGAACTGAATATATGTGTGTCAGAACTGAATATATATGTGTAAGAACTGAATATATATGCGTAAGAACTGAATATATATCCGTAAGAACTGAATATATATGCGTAATAACTGAATTATATATGCGTAAGAACTGAATATATATGCGTAATAACGGAATAAATATGCGTAAGAACTGAATATATATGCGTAAGAACGGAATATATTTGTAAAAACGGAATATATACTGTGTAAGAACTGAATATATATGTGTAAGAACGGAATATATGTGTAAGAATATATATGCGTAAGAACGGAATATATATGTGTAAGAACGGAATATATATGCGTAAGAACTGAATATATATGTGTAAGAACTGAATATATATGTGTAAAAACAGAATATATATGTGTAAGAACGGAAATATATATGTGTAAGAACTGAATATATATGTGTAAGAACTGCACATATATGCGTAAAACTGAATATATATGCGTAAGAACTGAATATATATGCGTAAAACTGAATATATATGCGAAAGAACGGAATATATATGCGTAAGAACGGAATATATGTGTAAGAATAGAATATATATGTGTAAGAACGGAATATATATGTGTAAGAATGGAATATATACGTGTAAGATCGGAATATATATGTGTAAGAACTGAATATATATGTGTAATAACGGAATATATATGTGTAAGAACTGAATATATATGTGTAAGAACTGAATATATATGTGTAAGAACTGAATATATATGTGTAAGAACTGAATATATATGTGTAAGAACTGAATATATATGTGTAAGAACTGAATATATATGTGTCAGAACTGAATATATATGAGTAAGAACTGAATATGTACGTGTAAGAACGGAATATATATGTGTAAGAACGGAATATGTACGTGTAAGAACGGAATATATATGTGTAAGAACTGAACATATATGTGTAAGAAATGAATATATATGCGTAAGAACTGAATATATATGCGTAAGAACTGAATATATATGCGTCAGAACTGAATATATATCTGTAAGAACTGAATATATATGTGTACGAACTGAATATATATGCATAAGAACGCAATATATATGTGTAAGAACGGAATATATACGTGTAAGAACGGAATATGTACGTGTAAGAACGGAATATGTACGTGTAAGAACGGAATATACATGTGTAAGAACGGAATATATATGTGTAAGAACGGAATATATATGTCTAAGAAGTGAATATATATGTGTAAGAACTGAATATATATGTGTCAGAACTGAAATATATATGTGTAAGAACTGAATATATATGCGTAAGAACTGAATATATATCCGTCAGAACTGAATATATGCGTAGGAACTGAATATATATGCGTAATAACGGAATAAATATGCGTAAGAACTGAATATATATGCGTAAGAACGGAATATATTTGTAAAAACGGAATATATATGTGTAAGAACTGAATATATATGTGTAAGAACGGAATATATGTGTAAGAATATATATGCGTAAGAACGGAATATATATGTGTAAGAAGGGAATATATATGCGTAAGAACTGAATATATATGTGTAAGAACTGAATATATATGTGTAAAAACAGAATATATATGTGTAAGAACGGAATATATATGTGTAAGAACTGAATATAAATGTGTAAGAACTGCACATATATGCGTAAAACTGAATATATATGCGTAAAACTGAATATATATGCGAAAGAACGGAATATATATGCGTAAGAACGGAATATATGTGTAAGAACAGAATATATATGTGTAAGAACGGAATATATATGTGTAAGAATGGAATATATACGTGTAAGATCGGAATATATATGTGTAAGATAGCAATATATATGTGTAAAGACGGAATATATATGTGTAAGAACTGAATATATATGTGTAAGAACTGAATATATATTTGTAAGAACTGAATATATATGTGTAAGAACTGAATATATATGTGTAAGAACTGAATATATATGTGTAAGAACTGAATATATATGTGTAAGAACAGAATATATACGGGTAAGAACTGAATATGTACGTGTGGGAACGGAATATATATGTGTAAGAACGGAATATGTACGTGTAAGAAACGGAATATATATGTGTAAGAACTGAACATATATGTGTAAGAAATGAATATATATGCGTAAGAACTGAATATATATGCGTAAGAAATGAATATATATGCGTAAGAACTGAATATATGTCTGTAAGAACTGAATATATATGTGTAAGAACTGAATATATATGCATAAGAACGCAATATATATGTGTAAAGAACGGAAATATATATATGTGTATGAACGGAATATGTACGTGTAAGAACGGAATATGTACGTGTAAGAACGGAATATATATGTGTAAGAACGGAATATATATGTGTAAGAACGGAATATATATGTCTAAGAAGTGAATATATATGTGTAAGAACTGAATATATATGTGTAAGAACAGAATATATATGTGTAAGAACTGAATCATATATGTGTAAGAACTGAATATATATGCATAAGAACGCAATATATATGTGTAAGAACGGAATATATATGTGTAAGAACGGAGTATGTACGTGTAAGAACGGAATATGTACGTGTAAGAACGGAATATATATGTGTAAGAACTGAATATATATGTGTAAAAACAGAATATATATGTGTAAGAACGGAATATATATGTGTAAGAACTGAATATATCTGTGTAAGAACTGCACATATATGCGTAAAACTGAATATATATGCGTAAGAACTGAATATAATGCGTAAGAACTGAATATATATGCGTAAAACTGAATATATATGCGAAAGAACGGAATATATATGCGTAAAAACGGAATATATGTGTAAGAACAGAATATATATGTGTAAGAACGGATTATATATGTATAAGAATGGAATATATACGTGTAAGATCGGAATATATATGTGTAAGATAGCAATATATATGTGTAAAAACTGAATATATATGTGTAAGAACTGAATATATATGTGTAAGAACTAAATATATATGTGTTAGAACTGAATTTATATGTGTAAGAACTGAATATATATGTGTAAGAACTGAATATATATGTGTAAGAACTGAATATATATGCGTAAGAACTGAATATGTACGTGTAAGAACGGAATATATATGTGTAACAACGGAATATGTACGTGTAAGAACGGAATATATATGTGTAAGAACTGAACATATATGTGTAAGAAATGAATATATATGCGTAAGAACTATATATATGCGTAAGAACGAACTGAATATATATGCGTAAGAACTGAATATATATCTGTAAGAACTGAATATATATGTGTAAGAATTGAATATATATGCATAAGAACGCACGCAATATATATGTGTAAGAACGGAATATATATGTGTAAGAACGGAGTATGTACGTGTAAGAACGGAATATGTACGTGTAAGAACGGAATATATATGTGTAAGAACGGAATATATATGTGTAAGAACGGAATATATATGTCTAAGAAGTGAATATATATGTGTAAGAACTGAATATATGTGTGTCAGAACTGAATATATATGTGTAAGAACTGAATATATATGCGTAAGAACTGAATATATATCCGTAAGAATTGATTATATATGCGTAATAACTGAATATATATGCGTAAGAACTGAATATATATGCGTAATAACGGAATAAATATGCGTAAGAACTGAATATATATGCGTAAGAACGGAATATATTTGTAAAAACGGAATATATATGTGTAAGAACTGAATATATATGTGTAAGAACGGAATATATGTGTAAGAATATATATGCGTAAGAACGGAATATATATGTGTAAGAACGGAATATATATGCGTAAGATAGGAATATATATGTGTAAGAACTGAATATATATGTGTAAAAACAGAATATATATGTGTAAGAACGGAATATATATGTGTAAGAACTGAATATATATGTGTAAGAACTGCACATATATGCGTAAAACTGAATATATATGCGTAAGAACTGAATATATATGCGTAAGAACTGAATATATATGCGTAAAACTGAATATATATGCGAAAGAACGGAATATATATGCGTAAGAACGGAATATATGTGTAAGAATAGAATATATATGTGTAAGAACGGAATATATATGTGTAAGAATGGAATATATACGTGTAAGATCGGAATATATATGTGTAAGATAGCAGTATATATGTGTAAAAACGGAATATATATGTGTAAGAACTGAATATATATGTGTAAGAACTGAATATATATGTGTAAGAACTGAATATATATGCATAAGAACGCAATATATATGTGTAAGAACGGAATATATATGTGTAAGAACGGAGTATGTACGTGTAAGAACGGAATATGTACGTGTAAGAACGGAATATATATGTGTAAGAACGGAATATATATGTGTAAGAACGGAATATATATGTCTAAGAAGTGAATATATATGTGTAAGAACTGAATATATGTGTGTCAGAACTGAATATATATGTGTAAGAACTGAATATATATGCGTAAGAACTGAATATATATCCGTAAGAACTGAATATATATGCGTAATAACGGAATAAATATGCGTAAGAACTGAATATATATGCGTAAGAACGGAATATATTTGTAAAAACGGAATATATATGTGTAAGAACTGAATATATATGTGTAAGAACGGAATATATGTGTAAGAATATATATGCGTAAGAACGGAATATATATGTGTAAGAACGGAATATATATGCGTAAGAACTGAATATATATGTGTAAGAACTGAATATATATGTGTAAAAACAGAATATATATGTGTAAGAACGGAATATATATGTGTAAGAACTGAATATATATGTGTAAGAACTGCACATATATGCGTAAAACTGAATATATATGCGTAAGAACTGAATATATATGCGTAAAACTGAATATATATGCGAAAGAACGGAATATATATGCGTAAGAACGGAATATATGTGTAAGAATAGAATATATATGTGTAAGAACGGAATATATATGTGTAAGAATGGAATATATACGTGTAAGATCGGAATATATGTGTAAGAACTGAATATATATGTGTAAAAACGGAATATATATTTGTAAGAACTGAATATATATGTGTAAGAACTGAATATATATGTGTAAGAACTGAATATATATGTGTAAGAACTGAATATATATGTGTAAGAACTGAATATATATGTGTAAGAACTGAATATATATGTGTAAGAACTGAATATATATGAGTAAGAACTGAATATGTACGTGTAAGAACGGAATATATATGTGTAAGAACGGAATATGTACGTGTAAGAACGGAATATATATGTGTAAGAACTGAACATATATGTGTAAGAAATGAATATATATGCGTAAGAACTGAATATATATGCGTAAGAACTGAATATATATGCGTCAGAACTGAATATATATCTGTAAGAACTGAATATATATGTGTACGAACTGAATATATATGCATAAGAATGCAATATATATGTGTAAGAACGGAATATATACGTGTAAGAACGGAATATGTACGTGTAAGAACGGAATATGTACGTGTAAGAACGGAATATACATGTGTAAGAACGGAATATATATGTGTAAGAACAGAATATATATGTCTAAGAAGTGAATATATATGTGTAAGAACTGAATATATATGTGTCAGAACTGAATATATATGTGTAAGAACTGAATATATATGCGTAAGAACTGAATATATATCCGTCAGAACTGAATATATGCGTAGGAACTGAATATATATGCGTAATAACGGAATAAATATGCGTAAGAACTGAATATATATGCGTAAGAACGGAATATATTTGTAAAAACGGAATATATATGTGTAAGAACTGAATATATATGTGTAAGAACGGAATATATGTGTAAGAATATATATGCGTAAGAACGGAATATATATGTGTAAGAAGGGAATATATATGCGTAAGAACTGAATATATATGTGTAAGAACTGAATATATATGTGTAAAAACAGAATATATATGTGTAAGAACGGAATATATATGTGTAAGAACTGAATATAAATGTGTAAGAACTGCACATATATGCGTAAAACTGAATATATATGCGTAAAACTGAATATATATGCGAAAGAACGGAATATATATGCGTAAGAACGGAATATATGTGTAAGAACAGAATATATATGTGTAAGAACGGAATATATATGTGTAAGAATGGAATATATACGTGTAAGATCGGAATATATATGTGTAAGATAGCAATATATATGTGTAAAGACGGAATATATATGTGTAAGAACTGAATATATATGTGTAAGAACTGAATATATATTTGTAAGAACTGAATATATATGTGTAAGAACTGAATATATATGTGTAAGAACTGAATATATATGTGTAAGAACTGAATATATATGTGTAAGAACAGAATATATATGGGTAAGAACTGAATATGTACGTGTGGGAACGGAATATATATGTGTAAGAACGGAATATGTACGTGTAAGAACGGAATATATATGTGTAAGAACTGAACATATATGTGTAAGAAATGAATATATATGCGTAAGAACTGAATATATATGCGTAAGAAATGAATATATATGCGTAAGAACTGAATATATGTCTGTAAGAACTGAATATATATGTGTAAGAACTGAATATATATGCATAAGAACGCAATATATATGTGTAAGAACGGAATATATATATGTGTATGAACGGAATATGTACGTGTAAGAACGGAATATGTACGTGTAAGAACGGAATATATATGTGTAAGAACGGAATATATATGTGTAAGAACGGAATATATATGTCTAAGAAGTGAATATATATGTGTAAGAACTGAATATATATGTGTAAGAACAGAATATATATGTGTAAGAACTGAATATATATGCGTAAGAACTGAATATATATGCATAAGAACGCAATATATATGTGTAAGAACGGAGTATGTACGTGTAAGAACGGAATATGTACGTGTAAGAACGGAATATATATGTGTAAGAACGGAATATATATGTGTAAGAACGGAATATATATGTCTAAGAAGTGAATATATATGTGTAAGAACTGAATATATTTGTGTAAGAACTGAATATATATGTGTAAGAACTGAATATATATGCATAAGAACGCAATATATATGTGTAAGAACTGAATATATATGTGTCAGAACTGAATATATATGTGTAAGAACTGAATATATATGCGTAAGAACTGAATATATATCCGTAAGAACTGAATATATGCGTAGGAACTGAATATATATGCGTAATAACGGAATAAATATGCGTAAGAACTGAATATATATGCGTAAGAACGGAATATATTTGTAAAAACGAAATATATATGTGTAAGAACTGAATATATATGTGTAAGAACGGAATATATGTGTAAGAATATATATGCGTAAGAACGGAATATATATGTGTAAGAAGGGAATATATATGCGTAAGAACTGAATATATATGTGTAAGAACTGAATATATATGTGTAAAAACAGAATATATATGTGTAAGAACGGAATATATATGTGTAAGAACTGAATATAAATGTGTAAGAACTGCACATATATGCGTAAAACTGAATATATATGCGTAAAACTGAATATATATGCGAAAGAACGGAATATATATGCGTAAGAACGGAATATATGTGTAAGAACAGAATATATATGTGTAAGAACGGAATATATATGTGTAGGAATGGAATATATACGTGTAAGATCGGAATATATATGTGTAAGATAGCAATATATATGTTTAAAGACGGAATATATATGTGTAAGAACTGAATATATATGTGTAAGAACTGAAATATATATTTGTAAGAACTGAATATATATGTGTAAGAACTGAATATATATGTGTAAGAACTGAATATATATGTGTAAGAACTGAATATATATGTGTAAGAACAGAATATATATGGGTAAGAACTGAATATGTACGTGTAAGAACGGAATATATATGTGTAAGAACGGAATATGTACGTGTAAGAACGGAATATATATGTGTAAGAACTGAACATATATGTGTAAGAAATGAATATATATGCGTAAGAACTGAATATATATGAGTAAGAAATGAATATATATGCGTAAGAACTGAATATATGTCTGTAAGAACTGAATATATATGTGTTAGAACTGAATATATATGCATAAGAACGCAATATATATGTGTAAGAACGGAATATATATATGTGTATGAACGGAATATGTACGTGTAAGAACGGAATATGTACGTGTAAGAACGGAATATATATGTGTAAGAACGGAATATATATGTGTAAGAACGGAATATATATGTCTAAGAAGTGAATATATATGTGTAAGATCTGAATATATATGTGTAAGAACAGAATATATATGCGTAAGAACGGAATATATATGTGTAAGAACGGAATATATATGTGTAAGAACTGAACATATATGTGTAAGAAATGAATATATATGCGTAAGAACTGAATATATATGCGTAAGAACTGAATACAAATCTGTAAGAACTGAATATATATGTGTAAGAACTGAATATATATGCGTATGAACTGAATATATATGCGTAAGAACAGAATATATATGAGTAAGAACGGAATATATATGTGTAAGAACGGAATATGTACTTGTAAGAACGGAATATATTTGTGTAAAAACGGAATATATATGTGTAAGAACGGAATAAATATGTATAAGAACTGAATATATATGTCTAAGAAGTGAATATATATGTGTAAGAACAGAATATATATGTGTAAGAACTGAATATATATGCGTAAGAACGGAATATATATGTGTAAGAACGGAATATATATGTGTAAGAACGGAATATGTACGTGTAAGAACGGAATATATATGTGTAAGAACGGAATATATATGTGTATATATGTGTAAGAACAGAATATATATGTGTAAGAACTGAATATATATGTGTAAGAACGGAATATATATGTGTAAGAACTGAAGATATATGTGTAAGAACGGAATATATATGTGTAAGAACGGAATATGTACGTGTAAGAACTGAATATATTTGTGTAAGAAGTGAATATATATGTGTAAGAACTGAATATATATTTGTAAGAACGGAATATATATGTGTAAGAACGGAATATATATGTGTAAGAACGGAATATGTACGTCTAAGAACGGAATATATATGTGTAAGAACTGAACATATATGTGTAAGAAATGAATATATATGCGTAAGAACTGAATATATATGCGTAAGAACTGAATATATATGCGTAAGAACTGAATATATATCTGTAAGAACTGAATATATATCTGTAAGAACTGAATATATATGCGTAAGAACTGAATGTATATGCGTAAAACTGAATATATATGCGAAAGAACGGAATATATATGAGTAAGAACGGAATATATGAGTAAGAATTGAATATATACGTGTAAGAACGGAATATATATATGTAAGAACGGAATATATACGAGTAAGAACGGAATATATATGTGTAAGAACGGAATATATATGTGTAAGAACTGAATATATATGTGTAAAAATGGAATATATATGTGTAAGAACTGAATAAATATGTGTAAGAACTGAATATATATGTGTAAGAACTGAATACATATTTGTAAGAACTGAATATATATGTGTAAGAACTGAATATATATGTGTAAGAACTGAATATATAGGCGTAAGAACGGAATATATATGTGTAAGAACGGAATAAATATGTTTTAGAACGGAATATGGTGTAAGAACGGAATAAATATGTGTAAGAACGGAATATATATGTGTATATATGTGTAAGAACGGAATATATATGTGTAAGAACTGATTATATATGTGTAAGAAGTGAATATATATGTGTAAGAAGTGAATATATATGTGTAAGAACGGAATATATATGTGTAAGAACGGAATATGTACGTGTAAGAACGGAATATATATGTGTAAGAACTGAACATATATGTATAAGAAATGAATATATATGCGTAAGAACTGAATATATATGCGTAAGAACTGAATACAAATCTGTAAGAACTGAATATATATGTATAAAAAACTGAATATATATGCGTATGAACTGAATATATATGCGTAAGAACAGAATATATATGCGTAAGAACGGAATATATATGTGTAAGAGCGGAATATGTACGTGTAAGAACGGAATATATATGTGTAAGAACGGAATATATATGTGTAAGAAACGGAATATATATGTATAAGAACTGAATATATATGTGTTAGAAGAGAATATATATGTGTAAGAACTGAATATATATGTGTAAGAACGGAATATATATGTGTAAGAACGGAATATATATGTTTCAGAACTGAATATATATGTATAAGAACGGAATATATATGTGTAAGAACGGAATATATATGTGTAAAAAACTGAATATATATGTGTAAGAACGGAATATATATGTGTAAGAACGGAATATATATGTGTAAGAACGGAATATATATGTCTAAGAAGTGAATATATATGTGTAAGAACTGAATATATGTGTGTAAGAACTGAATATATATGTGTAAGAACTGAATATATATGCATAAGAACGCAATATATATGTGTAAGAACTGAATATATATGTGTCAGAACTGAATATATATGTGTAAGAACTGAATATATATGCGTAAGAACTGAATATATATCCGTAAGAACTGAATATATGCGTAGGAACTGAATATATATGCGTAATAACGGAATAAATATGCGTAAGAACTGAATATATATGCGTAAGAACGGAATATATTTGTAAAAACGGAATATATATGTGTAAGAACTGAATATATATGTGTAAGAACGGAATATATGTGTAAGAATATATATGCGTAAGAACGGAATATATATGTGTAAGAAGGGAATATATATGCGTAAGAACTGAATATATATGTGTAAGAACTGAATATATATGTGTAAAAACAGAATATATATGTGTAAGAACGGAATATATATGTGTAAGAACTGAATATAAATGTGTAAGAACTGCACATATATGCGTAAAACTGAATATATATGCGTAAAACTGAATATATATGCGAAAGAACGGAATATATATGCGTAAGAACGGAATATATGTGTAAGAACAGAATATATATGTGTAAGAACGGAATATATATGTGTAGGAATGGAATATATACGTGTAAGATCGGAATATATATGTGTAAGATAGCAATATATATGTTTAAAGACGGAATATATATGTGTAAGAACTGAATATATATGTGTAAGAAACTGAATATATATTTGTAAGAACTGAATATATATGTGTAAGAACTGAATATATATGTGTAAGAACTGAATATATATGTGTAAGAACTGAATATATATGTGTAAGAACAGAATATATATGGGTAAGAACTGAATATGTACGTGTAAGAACGGAATATATATGTGTAAGAACGGAATATGTACGTGTAAGAACGGAATATATATGTGTAAGAACTGAACATATATGTGTAAGAAATGAATATATATGCGTAAGAACTGAATATATATGCGTAAGAAATGAATATATATGCGTAAGAACTGAATATATGTCTGTAAAAACTGAATATATATGTGTAAGACCTGAATATATATGCATAAGAACGCAATATATATGTGTAAGAACGGAATATATATATGTGTATGAACGGAATATGTACGTGTAAGAACGGAATATGTACGTGTAAGAACGGAATATATATGTGTAAGAACGGAATATATATGTGTAAGAACGGAATATATATGTCTAAGAAGTGAATATATATGTGTAAGAACTGAATATATATGTGTAAGAACAGAATATATATGCGTAAGAACGGAATATATATGTGTAAGAACGGAATATATATGTGTAAGAACTGAACATATATGTGTAAGAAATGAATATATATGCGTAAGAACTGAATATATATGCGTAAGAACTGAATACAAATCCGTAAGAACTGAATATATATGTGTAAGAACTGAATATATATGCGTATGAACTGAATATATATGCGTAAGAACAGAATATATATGCGTAAGAACGGAATATATATGTGTAAGAACGGAATATGTACTTGTAAGAACGGAATATATTTGTGTAAAAAACGGAATATATATGTGTAAGAACGGAATAAATATCTATAAGAACTGAATATATATGTCTAAGAAGTGAATATATATGTGTAAGAACAGAATATATATGTGTAAGAACTGAATATATATGCGTAAGAACGGAATATATATGTGTAAGAACGGAATATATATGTGTAAGAACGGAATATGTACGTGTAAGAACGGAATATATATGTGTAAGAACGGAATATATATGTGTATATATGTGTAAGAACGGAATATATATGTGTAAGAACTGAATATATATGTGTAAGAACGGAATATATATGTGTAAGAACTGAAGATATATGTGTAAGAACGGAATATATATGTGTAAGAACGGAATATGTACGTGTAAGAACTGAATATATTTGTGTAAGAAGTGAATATATATGTGTAAGAACTGAATATATATGTGTAAGAACGGAATATATATGTGTAAGAACGGAATATATATGTGTAAGAACGGAATATGTACGTCTAAGAACGGAATATTTATGTGTAAGAACTGAACATATATGTGTAAGAAATGAATATATATGCGTAAGAACTGAATATATATGCGTAAGAACTGAATATATATGCGTAAGAACTGAATATATATCTGTAAGAACTGAATATATATCTGTAAGAACTGAATATATATGCGTAAGAACTGAATGTATATGCGTAAAACTGAATATATATGCGAAAGAACGGAATATATATGAGTAAGAACGGAATATATGAGTAAGAATTGAATATATACGTGTAAGAACGGAATATATATATGTAAGAACGGAATATATACGTGTAAGAACGGAATATATATGTGTAAGAACGGAATATATATGTGTAAGAACGGAATATATATGTGTAAAAATGGAATATATATGTGTAAGAACTGAATAAATATGTGTAAGAACTGAATATATATGTGTAAGAACTGAATACATATTTGTAAGAACTGAATATATATGTGTAAGAACTGAATATATATGTGTAAGAACTGAATATATAGGCGTAAGAACGGAATATATATGTGTAAGAACGGAATAAATATGTTTTAGAACGGAATATGTACGTGTAAGAACGGAATAAATATGTATAAGAACGGAATATATATGTGTATATATGTGTAAGAACGGAATATATATGTGTAAGAACTGATTATATATGTGTAAGAAGTGAATATATATGTGTAAGAACTGAATATATATGTGTAAGAACGGAATATATATGTGTAAGAACGGAATATGTACGTGTAAGAACGGAATATATATGTGTAAGAACTGAACATATATGTATAAGAAATGAATATATATGCGTAAGAACTGAATATATATGCGTAAGAACTGAATACAAATCTGTAAGAACTGAATATATATGTATAAAAACTGAATATATATGCGTATGAACTGAATATATATGCGTAAGAACAGAATATATATGCGTAAGAACGGAATATATATGTGTAAGAGCGGAATATGTACGTGTAAGAACGGAATATATATGTGTAAGAACGGAATATATATGTGTAAGAACGGAATATATATGTATAAGAACTGAATATATATGTGTAAGAAGAGAATATATATGTGTAAGAACTGAATATATATGTGTAAGAACGGAATATATATTTGTAAGAACGGAATATATATGTTTCAGAACTGAATATATATGTATAAGAACGGAATATATATGTGTAAGAACGGAATATATATGTGTAAAAACTGAATATATATGTGTAAGAACTGAATATATATGTGTAAGAACTGAATATATATACGTCAGAACGGAATATATATGTGTAAGAACGGAATATATATGTGTAAATACAGAATATATATGTGTAAGAACGGAATATATATGTGTAAGAACGGAATATATATGTATAAGAACGAATTATATATGTGTAAATACTGAATATATATGTGTAAGAACGGAATATATATGTGTAAGAACTGAATATATATGCGTAAGAACTGAAAAGATATCCGTAAGAACTGAATATATATGCGTAAGAACTGAATATATATGCGTAAGAACTGAATATATATGCGTAAGAACGGAATAAATATGCGTAAGAACGGAATATATATGTATAAAAAACGAATTATATATGTGTAAGAACTGAATATATATGTGTAAGAACTGAATATATATGTGTAAGAAACTGAATATATATGCGTAAGAACTGAATATATATGCGTAAGAACTGAATATATATGCGTAAGAACTGAATATATATGCGTAAGAACTGAATATATATGCGTAAGAACGGAATAAATATGCGTAAGAACTGAATATATATGCGTAAGAACGGAATATATGAGTAAAAACGGAATATATGCGTAAGAACTGAATATATATGTGTAAGAACTGAATATATATGTGTAAAAACAGAATATATATGTGTAAGAACGGAATATATATGTGTAAGAACTGAATATATATGTGTAAGAACTGAATATATATGTGTAAAAACAGAATATATATGTGTAAGTAACGGAATATATATGTGTAGAACGGAATATATATGTGTAAGCATGGAATATATACGTGTAAGATCGGAATATATATGTAAAAGATAGCAATATATATGTGTAAAAAACGGAATATATATGTGTAAAAACAGAATATATATGTGTAAGATCTGAATATATATATGTAAGAACTGAATATATATGTGTAAGAACTGAATATATATGTGTAAGAACTGAATATATATGTGTAAGAACTGAATATATATGCGTAAGAACTGAATATGTACGTGTAAGAACGGAATATATATGTGTAAGAACGGAATATGTACGTGTAAGAACGGAATATATATGTGTAAGAACTGAACATATCTGTGTAAGAAATGAATATATATGCGTAAGAACTGAATATATATGCGTAAGAACTGAATATATATGCGTAAGAACTGAATATATATTTGTAAGAACTGAATATATATGTGTAAGAACTAAATATATATGTGTAAGAACTGAATATATATGTGTAAAAACAGAATATATATGTGTAAAGAACGGAATATATATGTGTAATAACTGAATATATATGTGTAAGAACTGCACATATATGCGTAAAACTGAATATATATGCGTAAGAACTGAATATCTATGCGTAAGAACTGAATATATATGCGTAAAACTGAATATATATCCGAAAGAACGGAATATATATGCGTAAGAACGGAATATATGTGTAAGAACAGAATATATATGTGTAAGAACGGAATATATATGTGTAAGAATGGAATATATATGTGTAAGATCGGAATATATATGTGTAAGATAACAATATATATGTGTAAAAATGGAATATATATGTGTAAGAACTGAATATATATGTGTAAGAAATGAATATATATGTGTAAGAACTGAATATATATGTGTAAGAACTGAATATATATGTGTATGAACTGAATATATATGCGTAAGAACTGAATATATATGCGTAAGAACTGAATATGTACGTGTAAGAACGGAATATATATGTGTAAGAACGGAATATGTACGTGTAAGAATGGAATATATATGTGTAAGAACTGAACATATATGTGTAAGAAATGAATATATATGCGTAAGAACTGAATATATATGCGTAAGAACTGAATATATATGCGTAAGAACTGAATATATATCTGTAAGAACTGAATATATATGTGTAAGAACTGAATATATATGCATAAGAACGCAATATATATGTGTAAGAACGGAATATATATGTGTAAGAACGGAATATGTACGTGTAAGAACGGAATATGTACGTATAAGAACGGAATATATATGTGTAAGAACGGAATATATATGTGTAAGAACGGAATATATATGTCTAAGAAGCGAATATATATGTGTTAGAACTGAATATATATGTGTAAGAACTGAATATATATGCGTAAGAACGGAATATATATGTGTAAGAACGGAATATATATGTGTAAGAACGGAATATGTACGTGTAAGAACGGAATATATATGTGTAAGAACTGAACATATATGTGTAAGAAATGAATATATATGCGTAAGAACTGAATATATATGCGTATGAACTGAATATATATGCGTAAGAACAGAATATATATGCGTAAGAACGGAATATATATGTGTAAGAACGGAATATGTACTTGTAAGAACGGAATATATTTGTGTAAAAACGGAATATATATGTGTAAGAACGGAATAAATATGTATAAGAACTGAATGTATATGTCCAAGAAGTGAATATATATGTGTAAGAACTGAATATATATGTGTAAGAACTGAATATATATGCGTAAGAACGGAATATATATGTGTAAGAACGGAATATATATGTGTAAGAACGGAATATGTACGTGTAAGAACGGAATATATATGTGTAAGAACGGAATATATATGTGTATACATGTGTAAGAACGGAATATATATGTGTAAGAACTGAATATATATGTGTAAGAACGGAATATATATGTGTATATATGTGTAAGAACGGAATATATATGTGTAAGAACTGAATATATATGTGTAAGAACGGAATATATATGTGTAAGAACTGAATATATATGTGTAAGAACGGAATATATATGTTTAAGAACGGAATATGTACGTGTAAGAACTGAATATATTATTGTAAGAAGTGAATATATATGTGTAAGAACTGAATATATATGTGTAAGAACGGAATATATATGTGTAAGAACGGAATATATATGTGTAAGAACGGAATATGTACGTCTAAGAACGGAATATATATGTGTAAGAACTGAACATATATGTGTAAGAAATGAATATATATGCGTAAGAACTGAATATATATGCGTAAGAACTGAATATATATGCGTAAGAACTGAATATATATCTGTAAGAACTGAATATATATCTGTAAGAACTGAATATATATGCGTAAGAACTGAATGTATATGCGTAAAACTGAATATATATGCGAAAGAACGGAATATATATGAGTAAGAACGGAATATATGAGTAAGAATTGAATATATACGTGTAAGAACGGAATATATATATGTAAGAACGGAATATATACGTGTAAGAACGGAATATATATGTGTAAGAACGGAATATATATGTGTAAGAACGGAATATATATGTGTAAAAATGGAATATATATGTGTAAGAACTGAATATATATATGTAAGAACTGAATATATATGTGTAAGAACTGAATACATATTTGTAAGAACTGAATATATATGTGTAAGAACTGAATATATATGTGTACGAACTGAATATATAGGCGTAAGAACGGAATATATATGTGTAAGAACGGAATAAATATGTGTAAGAACGGAATATGTACGTGTAAGAACGGAATATATATGTGTAAGAACGGAATATATATGTGTATATATGTGTAAGAACGGAATATATATGTGTAAGAACTGATTATATATGTGTAAGAAGTGAATATATATGTGTAAGAACTGAATATATATGTGTAAGAAAGAAATAAATATGTGTAAGAACGGAATATGTACGTGTAAGAACGGAATATATATGTGTAAGAACTGAACATATATGTATAAGAAATGAATATATATGCGTAAGAACTGAATATATATGCGTAAGAACTGAATATATATGCGTAAAACTGAATATATATCCGAAAGAACGGAATATATATGCGTAAGAACGGAATATATGTGTAAGAACAGAATATATATGTGTAAGAACGGAATATATATGTGTAAGAATGGAATATATACGTGTAAGATCGGAATATATATGTGTAATATAGCAATATATATGTGTAAAAACGGAATATATATGTGTAAGAACTGAATATATATGTGTAAGAAATGAATATATATGTGTAAGAACTGAATATATATGTGTAAGAACTGAATATATATGTGTAAGACCTGAATATATATGCGTAAGAACTGAATATATATGCGTAAGAACTGAATATGTACGTGTAAGAACGGAATATATATGTGTTAGAACGGAATATGTACGTGTAAGAATGGAATATATATGTGTAAGAACTGAACATATATGTGTAAGAAATGAATATATATGCGTAAGAACTGAATATATATGCGTAAGAACTGAATATATATGCGTAAGAACTGAATATATATCTGTAAGAACTGAATATATATGTGTAAGAACTGAATATATATGCATTAGAACGCAATATATATGTGTAAGAACGGAATATATATGTGTAAGAACGGAATATGTACGTGTAAGAACGGAATATGTACGTATAAGAACGGAATATATATGTGTAAGAACGGAATATATATGTGTAAGAACGGAATATATATGTCTAAGAAGCGAATATATATGTGTTAGAACTGAATATATATGTGTAAGAACTGAATATATATGCGTAAGAACGGAATATATATGTGTAAGAACGGAATATATATGTGTAAGAACGGAATATGTACGTGTAAGAACGGAATATATATGTGTAAGAACTGAACATATATGTGTAAGAAATGAATATATATGCGTAAGAACTGAATATATATGCGTATGAACTTGATATATATGCGTAAGAACAGAATATATATGCGTAAGAACGGAATATATATGTGTAAGAACGGAATATGTACTTGTAAGAACGGAATATATTTGTGTAAAAACGGAATATATATGTGTAAGAACGGAATAAATATGTATAAGAACTGAATGTATATGTCCAAGAAGTGAATATATATGTGTAAGAACTGAATATATATGTGTAAGAACTGAATATATATGCGTAAGAACGGAATATATATGTGTAAGAACGGAATATATATGTGTAAGAACGGAATATGTACGTGTAAGAACGGAATATATATGTGTAAGAAAGGAATATATATGTGTATATATGTGTAAGAACGGAATATATATGTGTAAAAACGGAATATATATGTGTAAGAACGGAATATATATGTGTATATATGTGTAAGAACGGAATATATATGTGTAAGAACTGAATATATATGTGTAAGAACGGAATATATATGTGTAAGAACTGAATATATATGTGTAAGAACGGTATATATATGTTTAAGAACGGAATATGTACGTGTAAGAACTGAATATATTTGTGTAAGAAGTGAATATATATGTGTAAGAACTGAATATATATGTGTAAGAACGGAATATATATGTGTAAGAACGGAATATATATGTGTAAGAACGGAATATGTACGTCTAAGAACGGAATATATATGTGTAAGAACTGAACATATATGTGTAAGAAATGAATATATATGCGTAAGAACTGAATATATATGCGTAAGAACTGAATATATATGCGTAAGAACTGAATATATATCTGTAAGAACTGAATATATATCTGTAAGAACTGAATATATATGCGTAAGAACTGAATGTATATGCGTAAAACTGAATATATATGCGAAAGAACGGAATATATATGCGTAAGAATGGAATATATACGTGTAAGATCGGAATAATTATGTGTAAGAAAGAATATATATGTGTAAGAATGGAATATATACGTGTAAGATCGGAATATATGAGTAAGAATTGAATATATACGTGTAAGAACGGAATATATATATGTAAGAACGGAATATATACGTATAAGAACGGAATATATATGTGTAAGAACGGAATATATATGTGTAAAAACTGAATACATATTTGTAAGAACTGAATATATATGTGTAAGAACTGAATATATATGTGTAAGAACTGAATATATAGGCGTAAGAACGGAATATATATGTGTAAGAACGGAATAAATATGTGTAAGAACGGAATATGTACGTGTAAGAACGGAATATATATGTGTAAGAACGGAATATATATGTGTATATATGTGTAAGAACGGAATATATATGTGTAAGAACTGATTATATATGTGTAAGAAGTGAATATATATGTGTAAGAACTGAATATATATGTGTAAGAACGGAATAAATATGTGTAAGAACGGAATATGTACGTGTAAGAACGGAATATATATGTGTAAGAACTGAACATATATGTATAAGAAATGAATATATATGCGTAAGAACTGAATATATATGCGTAAGAACTGAATACAAATCTGTAAGAACTGAATATATATGTATAAGAACTGAATATATATGCGTATGAACTGAATATATATGCGTAAGAACAGAATATATATGCGTAAGAACGGAATATATATGTGTAAGAGCGGAATATGTACGTGTAAAAACAGAATATATATGTGTAAGAACGGAATATATATGTGTAAGAACGGAATATATATGTATAAGAACGAATTATATATGTGTAAGAACTGAATATATATGTGTAAGAACTGAATATATATGTGTAAGAACTGAATATATATGCGTAAGAACTGAATATATATGCGTAAGAACTGAATATATATGCGTAAGAACTGAATATATATGCGTAAGAACTGAATATATATGCGTAAGAACGGAATAAATATGCGTAAGAACTGAATATATATGTGTAAGAACGGAATATATGTGTAAGAATATATATGCGTAAGAACGGAATATATATGCGTAAGAACGGAATATATATGCGTAAGAACTGAATATATATGTGTAAGAACTGAATATATATGTGTAAAAACAGAATATATATGTGTAAGAACGGAATATATATGTGTAAGAACTGAATATGTATGTGTAAGAACTGCAAATATATGCGTAAAACTGAATATATATGCGTAAGAACTGAATATATATGCGTAAGAACTGAATATATATGCATAAAACTGAATATATATGCGAAAGAACGGAATATATATGCGTAAGAATGGAATATATACGTGTAAGATCGGAATATATATGCGTAAGAACTGAATATATATCTGTAAGAACTGAATATATATCTGTAAGAACTGAATATATATGCGTAAGAACTGAATGTATATGCGTAAAACTGAATATATATGCGAAAGAACGGAATATATATGCGTAAGAATGGATATATACGTGTAAGATCGGAATAATTATGTGTAAGAAAGAATATATATGTGTAAGAATGGAATATATACGTGTAAGATCGGAATATATGAGTAAGAATTGAATATATACGTGTAAGAACGGAATATATATATGTAAGAACGGAATATATACGTATAAGAACGGAATATATATGTGTAAGAACGGAATATATATGTGTAAGAACTGAATACATATTTGTAAGAACTGAATATATATGTGTAAGAACTGAATATATATGTGTAAGAACTGAATATATAGGCGTAAGAACGGAATATATATGTGTAAGAACGGAATAAATATGTGTAAGAACGGAATATGTACGTGTAAGAACGGAATATATATGTGTAAGAACGGAATATATATGTGTATATATGTGTAAGAACGGAATATATATGTGTAAGAACTGATTATATATGTGTAAGAAGTGAATATATATGTGTAAGAACTGAATATATATGTGTAAGAACGGAATAAATATGTGTAAGAACGGAATATGTACGTGTAAGAACGGAATATATATGTGTAAGAACTGAACATATATGTATAAGAAATGAATATATATGCGTAAGAACTGAATATATATGCGTAAGAACTGAATACAAATCTGTAAGAACTGAATATATATGTATAAGAACTGAATATATATGCGTATGAACTGAATATATATGCGTAAGAACAGAATATATATGCGTAAGAACGGAATATATATGTGTAAGAGCGGAATATGTACGTGTAAAAACAGAATATATATGTGTAAGAACGGAATATATATGTGTAAGAACGGAATATATCTGATAAGAACGAATTATATATGTGTAAGAACTGAATATATATGTGTAAGAACTGAATATATATGTGTAAGAACTGAATATATATGCGTAAGAACTGAATATATATGCGTAAGAACTGAATATATATGCGTAAGAACTGAATATATATGCGTAAGAACTGAATATATATGCGTAAGAACGGAATAAATATGCGTAAGAACTGAATATATATGTGTAAGAACGGAATATATGTGTAAGAATATATATGCGTAAGAACGGAATATATATGCGTAAGAACGGAATATATATGCGTAAGAACTGAATATATATGTGTAAGAACTGAATATATATGTGTAAAAACAGAATATATATGTGTAAGAACGGAATATATATGTGTAAGAACTGAATATGTATGTGTAAGAACTGCAAATATATGCGTAAAACTGAATATATATGCGTAAGAACTGAATATATATGCGTAAGAACTGAATATATATGCATAAAACTGAATATATATGCGAAAGAACGGAATATATATGCGTAAGAATGGAATATATACGTGTAAGATCGGAATATATATGTGTAAGAACGGAATATATATGTGTAAGAATGGAATATATACGTGTAAGATCGGAATATATATGTGTAAGAACAGAATATATATGTGTAAGATAGGAATATATATGTGTAAAAACGGAATATATGTGTGTAAGAACTGAATATATATGTGTAAGAACTGAATATATATGTTTAAGAACGGAATATATATGTGTAAGAACGGAATATATATGTGTAAGAACGGAATATATATGCGTAAGAACGGAATATATATTTGTAAGAACGGAATATATATGTGTAAGAACGGAATATATATGTGTAAAAACAGAAAATATATGTGTAAGAACGGAATATATATGTGTAAGAACGGAATATATATGTATAAGAACGAATTATATATGTGTAAGAACTGAATATATATGTGTAAGAACGGAATATATATGTGTAAGAACGGAATATATATGTGTAAGAACGGAATATATATGTGTAAAAACAGAATATATATGTGTAAGATCGGAATATATATGTGTAAGAACGGAATATATATGTGTAAGAATGGAATATATCCGTGTAAGAACGGAATATATATGTGTAAGAACGGAATATATATGTGTAAGAACGGAATATATATGTGTAAAAACAGAATATATATGTGTAAGAACGGAATATATATGTGTAAGAACGGAATATATATGTATAAGAACGAATTATATATGTGTAAGAACTGAATATATATGTGTAAGAACTGAATATATATGTGTAAGAACTGAATATATATGTTTAAGAACTGAATATATATGCGTAAGAACTGAATATATATTCGTAAGAACTGAATATATATGCGTAAGAACTGAATATATATGCGTAAGAACTGAATATATATGCGTAAGAACGGAATATATGAGTAAAAAAGGAATATATATGTGTAAGAACTGAATATATATGTGTAAGAACGGAATATATGTGTAAGAATATATATGCGTAAGAACGGAATATATATGCGTAAGAACGGAATATATATGCGTAAGAACTGAATATATATGTGTAAGAACTGAATATATATGTGTAAAAACAGAATATATATGTGTAAGAACGGAATATATATGTGTAAGAACTGAATATATATGCGTAAGAACTGAATATATATGCGTAAGAACTGAATATATATGCGTAAGAACTGAATATATATGCGTAAGAACTGAATATATATGCATAAAACTGAATATATATGCGAAAGAACGGAATATATATGCGTAAGAATGGAATATATACGTGTAAGATCGGAATAATTATGTGTAAGAACGGAATATATATGTGTAAGAACGGAATATATATGTGTAAAAACAGAATATATATGTGTAAGATCGGAATATATATGTGTAAGAACGGAATATATATGTGTAAGAATGGAATATATCCGTGTAAGAACGGAATATATATGTGTAAGAACGGAATATATATGTGTAAGAACGGAATATATATGTGTAAAAACAGAATATATATGTGTAAGAACGGAATATATATGTGTAAGAACGGAATATATATGTATAAGAACGAATTATATATGTGTAAGAACTGAATATATATGTGTAAGAACTGAATATATATGTGTAAGAACTGAATATATATGTTTAAGAACTGAATATATATGCGTAAGAACTGAATATATATTCGTAAGAACTGAATATATATGCGTAAGAACTGAATATATATGCGTAAGAACTGAATATATATGCGTAAGAACGGAATATATGAGTAAAAAAGGAATATATATGTGTAAGAACTGAATATATATGTGTAAGAACGGAATATATGTGTAAGAATATATATGCGTAAGAACGGAATATATATGCGTAAGAACGGAATATATATGCGTAAGAACTGAATATATATGTGTAAGAACTGAATATATATGTGTAAAAACAGAATATATATGTGTAAGAACGGAATATATATGTGTAAGAACTGAATATGTATGTGTAAGAACTGCAAATATATGCGTAAAACTAAATATATATGCGTAAGAACTGAATATATATGCGTAAGAACTGAATATATATGCATAAAACTGAATATATATGCGAAAGAACGGAATATATATGCGTAAGAATGGAATATATACGTGTAAGATCGGAATAATTATGTGTAAGAACGGAATATATATGTGTAAGAATGGAATATATACGTGTAGATCGGAATATATATGTGTAAGAACAGAATATATATGTGTAAGATAGGAATATATATGTATTAAAACGGAATATATGTGTGTAAGAACGGAATATATATGTGTAAGAACTGAATATATATGTTTAAGAACGGAATATATATGTGTAAGAACGGAATATATATGTGTAAGAACTGAATATAAATGTGTAAGAACTGCACATATATGCGTAAAACTGAATATATATGTGTAAAAACTGAATATATATGTGTAAGAACGGAATATATATGTTTAAGAACTGAATATATATGCGTAAGAACGGAATATATATGTGTAAGAACGGAATATATATGTGTAAGAACTGAATATATATGCGTAAGAACTGAATATATATCCGTAAGAACTGAATAAATATGCGTAAGAACTGAATATATATGCGTAAGAACTGAATATATATGCGTAAGAACGGAATATATATGTGTAAGAACTGAATATATATGCGTAAGAACGGAATATATGAGTAAAAACAGAATATATATGTGTAAGAACTGAATATATATGT
>JAWPHD010018751.1:0-38555 GCA_037043455.1 Cyrtodaria siliqua
AGTAAAAGCTCGGATAAGTTCGAAAACCAACCAGATCGGACCAGTAACAGCGAGTTATGGCCCTTGATTTAGTTAAAAATGCTATATTTTTGCCTCGTCAAGACGATAGGGCCTTTATTTTTCTTCGGATCTTTACCACATTTTACCAGATTGTTAATGTCAATAAAGGCTCGGACAAGTTCGAAAACCAGCCAAATCGGACTAGTATGGCCCTTGATTTTGTTAAATATGCTATATTTTGCCTTGTTACGGCGATAGGGCCTTCAAGAGCTTATGGGATGCCGAGTTGTCCATCGTCCGTCCGTCGTTAACTTTTGTCTCAAGACGATAGAGCCTTCATTTTTCATCTGACCTTTACCAAACTTTACCAGATTGTTAATGTCAATGAAAGCTCGGAAAAGTTCGAAAACCAGCCAAATCAGACCAGTAACAGCGGAGTTATGGCCCTTGATTTAGTTAAAAATGCTATATTTAGCCTCATTAAGATGATAGGGCCTCCATTTCTCATCCGATCTTTACCAACCTTATCCAGATTGTTAGTGTCAGTAAAAGCTGGGATAAGTTCGAAAACCAACCAGATCGGACCAGTAACAGCGAGTTATGGCCCTTGATTTAGTTAAAAATGCTATATTTTGCCTCGTCAAGACGATAGGGCCTTTATTTTTCTTCCGATCTTTACCACATTTTACCAGATTGTTAATGTCAATAAAGGCTCGGACAAGTTCGAAAACCAGCCAAATCGGACTAGTATGGCCCTTGATTTTGTTAAATATGCTATATTTTGCCTTGTTACGGCGATAGGGCCTTCAAGAGCTTATGGGATGCCGAGTTGTCCATCGTCAAGCGTCGTTAACTTTTGTCTCAAGATGATAAAGCCTTCATTTTTCATCTGACCTTTACCAACTTTACCAGATTGTTAATGTCAATGAAAGCTCGGACAAGTTCGAAAACCAGCCAAATCAGACCAGTAACAGCGGAGTTATGGCCCTTGATTTAGTTAAAATGCTATATTTTGCCTCGTCAAGACGATAGGGCATTCATTTTTCATCTGATCTTTACCAAACTTTACCAGATTGTTATTGTCAATAAAAGCTCGGATAAGTTCGAAAACCACCAGATCGGACCAGTAACAGCGGAGTTATGGCCCTTAATTTAGTTAAAAATGCTATATTTTGCCTCTTTAAGACGATAGGGCCTTCATTTTTCATCCGATCTTTACCAAACTTTACCAGATTGTTAATGTCAATGAAAGCTCGGACAAGTTCGAAAACCAGATCGGACCATTAAATGCTATATTTTGCCTCGTTAAGACGATAGTCACTCGCTTCATTGATTTTATAAGAGCCATGTTAGCCAGTAGAGCGTCCACAGGCCCTCTAGGGCCTTTTTTAATTTTTTATTTAATTTTTTTAATTTCTGTTTATTTTTATTATCTCTACTGCCCAAGTTTGAAAACCAGCCAGATCGGACCAGTAATGGTGGAGTTATGGCTCTTGATTTAGTTAACTTTTTTATATTTTGCCTCTTTAAGACAAGTCACTCGCTTCATTGATGTTATAAGAGCCATATTAGCCAGCAGAGCGTCCACAGGCCCTCTTGTTTTGTTCTTTGGAGCAGTTTTCAAATTTCATATATAGCCTCCTTGTCATTGTCATTTTTAATGCCAATAACTTCAAGCGCTCCAACTGACCATGGGTCGGAGTCAATGCCACTTAAATACATGTACCGTCATCAAAACAGTGTTAAAATGTGCGTTAAATTATTTTACTTTTTGTCCTATAAAGTAGTGTTCAAATTGCATATATAACATCACTGGTCATTGTTCTTATTCCAATAACTTCAGCCTCAAATGACCCTGTGTCAAGGTCAGTTGTCTCTTAAATACATGTACCGTCTCCAAATTTCACAACACATGTAACATCTCCAAATCTGACTATGTTGAGCAATGTAAAATTGTGGAGTACCAGATTTCATATCTAAACTCACTGCCACTGGACATTGTTCTTGACCAGCCATAAACTATATTTCGCTGTTTTAAATACATACACATTTCAATCTCTGCACATTTCAATGCGAGTTTTATAAGGCTTGACAGGAACATAATTACTTGAACTTTATGTCGCCTACTGCAGATGGGTAATTTGGTACTCCAGTAAATGTTTATCACAGAAATGAAGATTAAACTGTCAAATATAATTACTGTTGTATTGTACAGACCACCAAATTCATTTGCAATAAATCTTTTCATAGTAGTTAAACTTATTTAATTTACATGGATTGTAAGAATCACTCTCAAGGTCTTCCTAGGTAGAACCAGTACTAAGCAATGCAGATAAAATGTCTTGTTCAGGGATACAATACATATGATTCTTTTTATATTAGTATGTGTTCGAATGTAAATGAGTGTCTCTGACTAAAATTTGAACATATTGACACATTTTTTGGTTCCCTGCATCGAGCCAAATCCGAAAAAAATCCCTTTTTATTTAGAGCACCTCCCAAAATTCAACTTTGTTATGGGCTATTTTTAGAAATTCGGAACTTCAATATTTTATTTTTTCCCCCAAATATGAAATATATGTTTTTGAGGTATTTTTGAGGCTGAATCTAAATCGGTCATCGGTTAATTGCTATGCATGCCAGCAGCAACATCACATTAATTCGGCTGACACTTCCTGATAAAACATGATACACTTAGATTAAAATGTCATTTTGTGAAACAATACAAGTTGACAAACTGGATAATTGCACCAATTATACAGCAAGTCAAAATAACCTGTGTACAACAACCAAATTTAAGATCAATTTCAAATGTTTTTTTTAAATATATTTATCTAAATCAAAAAGAATTTCTCTGTTTAAAGGGACACTGTAACTTTGAGATTATAAAGCACAATAATTTACATATATAATTATGTTGACGACATTTCACAACTACAATACTGAATATTCCAATGATATCTTCTTTAGGGCTGGAGTGGCGCAGTCGGTAGCGCGGCGGATTTGTAACAGGAGGCCCCGGGTTCAATCCTCCGCGGTGCCACTGAGTTCTGTCGGTGTGTTCTTGGGCAAGACACTTAGCCTTAGCCTCGTCCGTCTGATGGGGACGTAAACCGGGCGGTCCCGTGTATCGGTCTATCCTCCGAGCACGTTAAATAACCATAAGAATCTATTCGATAATAAGAGTAGGGCAGGTTCCCGGATTCCTATGTATCCTTCCCCTCTCTCTGGGGCGGCTCTAAATAAACTATACTGTGTTGATGAGCCGTTAAACAACATTCAATTCAATTCAATTCTTCAGACAGTACATGTATTTGAGTGGACTTTCATTTCTCTATATCCAAAACCTGTAAAGATTTTGGAAATAAATCTTTCTACTGATTCATTAAAGGAATAAATGTTTAAGCGATAATTAATGTCAGAGCACATTAAGGAACCATATGAATAGTAAGAGAAGGTCATGTTTCCAGATTCCTGTGTATTTTTCCTCTCTCTCTTGGGTGGTTCTAAAATTAATATTTTTATTTATGGACAGTGTTCCTTTAAAACTGATAAGTGGGAAACATTCATGATTGTTTACCATATTACTTCTAATACAGGCTTTAAAAGGCTGTGTAACTCTACCGAAATGAGTCGGAGTTATTGGTCATGGATAACGTTTCTTGTGGTAAGATGAAGATGTGTTAAGGAAAACTATGAATGCTGACAACACGTTAACAGTTACTATAAACCCTCGATTTTGTAAAGATGAAGATTGCTTGAAACATGTATGATGGACATGTCACTTTAGGCGAGACACCATGTTGCGCGCAACTCGTTAGCTCTACTGGCCAAAGGCCAGAAGAGCTTATGGGATGGAGTTGTCCGTCGCCGTCGTCCGTTAATTTTTGCCTTGTAAACACTCTAGGGCCTTCGTTATTAATCGGAATCTTTACGAAACTTTGCCAGTGTCTTTATATCAATGAAAGCTTGGACAAGTTTGAAAACCAACCAAATCGGATCAGTTACACCGGAGTCGTGGCCCTTGTTTTTTTTCTGAAAAATGCCATTTTCTGCCTTGTGAAAACTCTAGCACCTTCATTTATTATTTGATCTTTACCAAACTTGCACAGATTGTTAATATCAATGAAAGCTTGGACACTTTCGAAAACCAGCTAAATTGGGTCAGAAACACCAAGCATGGCCCTTGTTTTTACTGAAAAATGCCATTTTGTCTTGTGAACACTCTAGCACCTTCATTATGTCTCCCCACTTTTTGGAGGGGAGACGAGACATTGTCTCCTCCACTTTCTGGAGGGGAGACGAGACTTTATGTGTGGAGGGGAGACATATTGTTTTTGTGCTGTCTGTCTATTGTCTGTCTGTCGTGTCTGTTGTCTGTATGTCACAAACCTTGTCCAGACTAGTTTTCCTGAACCCCTGGCCGAATTTCAACGAAACTTTTACAGGGATGATCAGTACCAAGCCTAGTTGCGCATACCATCGCCGTGTTGCGGTTAATTGATTTTTGGCAGAGTTATGACCCTTTAATGCTTTTAATACACAAACCGTGTCCGGACTAGTTCTCCTTATTAATCCCTGGCCGGATTTCAACATCACTTTGCAGGGATAATCAGTTCCGAGCCAAGCTATGCATGTCTCCGCCGTGTTTCGGTTGACTGATTTTGGCAGTTATGGCCCTTTTTTCTGAAAAATGCCATTTTTCTGCCCTGTGAACACTCTAGCACCTTCATTTATTATTTGATCTTGACAAACTTGCACAGATTGTTTGTTAATATCAATGAAAGATGCAAGTTCAAAAACCAGCCAGATCGGATCAGCAACACAATTGTTATCGCCCTTGTTTTTTCTGAAAACGCCATTTTCTGCCTTGTGAACCCTATAGCACCATCATTTATTATTTGATCTTTACAAATTTGCACAGATTGTTAATATCAATGAAAGCTCGAACAATTTCGAAAATCAGCCAGATCAGATCATTGATTGAATTGGGGTTTTACGGCGCACCAACACAAGAAAGGTTATATGGCGCCAAACAGGGATGAACATGCCAGGCTCATCCTCCATTTACATCTAGATAAAATTTGGAGAACGGGCCTAGAACCTTCTAACCTGCAGAACTGCAGAGTTGCTGCAAATTCTATTGTAGACACTCCATTTACGTGAAATGAAGACCTTGAATGAGCATAAAAAATGACAAAATGAACATAAGGGGGGGGGGGGGGGGGGGGGGGGGTCCTACCCCTCTGCCTCTAGCGGGATTTGCAGTGGTTGTATTCTACCCCGGCAACCACACGGGGACAGATCAGATGAGTAACAAGAGTTGTCACACTTGTTTTTTTCTGAAAATGCCTTTTTCTGCCTCGAGACTCCAGCACCTTCATTTATATTGATCTTTTTCCAAACTTGCACAGATTGTTAATATCAATGAAAACTCAGACATGTAAATCGAATGAGTAACAGCAGAGTTATGGCCCTTGATTTGCTGAAAAATGCCATTCTGCCTTGTAAATGCTATAGCACCTTCATTAAGTCTCCCCCAATACTGGGAAGACATATTGTTTTTAGCTTGGATGTCGGTCTGTCTGGATCTCCGTCTGTCTGTCACAAGTTGTGTCCACCATTTCTCTTGAACCGCTCGAGGAATTTTGAAATAACTTGGCATAAATGTTAACCATATCGAGACGACGTGCAGAGCGCAACTCCCAGCCACGTCCGGTCTATATTTCGTGTCCGCCATCTCTCTTGAACCGCTCAAGGAATTTTTAAATAACTTGGCACAAATGTTCACCATATCGAGACGATGTGCAGAGCGCAACTTCCAGTCAGGTCAAGCTCACAGTTAGAGGTTGGTCATATGCACTGTATTTTGTGTCCGTTCCATATCTCTTGAACCGCTTGAGGGATTTTTAAATAACCTCGCACAAATGTTCACCAGAGCGCAACTTCCAGCCACGTCCGTTCAAGGTCAAGGTCACATTTAGAGGTCGATGGTCATGTACACTATATTTTGTGTCCACTCCATATCTCTTGAACCGCTCGAGGGATTTTGAAATAACTTGCAGAGAACCCTTGGCTGGACTTCAACGAAACTTTGCAGGGATGATCAGTACCAAGCCTAGTTATGCACGTCATCTCCGTATTTCGGTTGAAAGAATTTTGGTGGAGTTATGGCCCTTTAAAGGTTTTAATATACAGATTTTGTCAGGACTAGTTCTCCTGAACCCCCTGGCCAGATTTCAGTAAAACTTTGCAGGGAAGATCAGTACAAGGCCTAGTTGCGCCCGGTTGAATGATTTTTAGCTCTACTGGCCAGCAGAGCTTATGGGATGGCGAGTTGTCCATTATCTGTTAACTTTTACCTCATCGAGACGATAGGGCCTTCATTTTTCATCCATCTTTACCAAACAGATTGTTAATATCACTGAAAGCTAGAACAAGTTCGAAAAGCCAGATCGGACCCCCGAGTTGTGGCCCTTGATTTAGTTAAAAATGCTATAGTTTGCCTCAAGACAATTTATAGGGCCTTTATTTTTCATCTGATCTTTACCAAACTTTACCAGATTGTTATCAATGAAAGCTCGAAAACCAGCCAGATGGGACCAGTAACAGCACAGTTATGGCTCTTGATTTAGTTAAAAATGCTATATTTTGCCACGTTAAAACGATAGGGACAACAAATACTCCAGGAAGTTTTATTAACCCCTAGGAGGAATGACTAGTTTTGCAATCACATTAAAATTACGAGTTAATTTTTCTGTATTACTCCCACAAATGACCCATGTATGGAGCATTTGGTAGATTTGGGAACCATTGCCTGACCAAACCCTGAAAACATTTTATAAATGTATACATAAAAAAAAGATTGATATTTGTAAAAAAAAAAAAGAAGAGTATTCGGACATGTCTGCAAGTGGTGAATTGATTGAAAATTGAAATTTTATTATTATAGACAAATTACCCATTATAAGCAAACCAGTGACAAATCTACTATTATTAATTTTGTGATAAAGTCAGCATCTAAATGGTAGTAGAATTATTTTTTTTATATATATATATTGTTTTTATTAGGGTCAATTAGGGACACACATAATTCCACTTATTGATAGGTAATAGATAATTGCCTAGAAAGATTACCTCTTCATCTTTATCTCTATAAAGAATTTCACTATAGTTTATTGCTCTGCATACCATGTGTTTGTTTACAAACAGAACACACCGACCAGTAGATAAACCACTCCCACTGTGCCGAATTTGCTTAATGGCCTACCGTACGGTTATTGAAGATTTTGAGATCCAGTCTTTAAAGACGATAGGGCCTTCATTTTTCATCCGATCTTTACCAAACTTTTACCAGATTGTTAGTATCAATGAAAGCTCGGCCAAGTTCAAAAACTAGCTATATTGGATCATTTATACCGGAGTTATGGCCCTTGATTTTCTGAAATATGCTATATTTTGGCCTCATTGACGAAAGGACCTTAATTTGGCCGGTTGAATGATTTGGTTTTGGCGGGAGTTAATGGCCCTTTACAGGTTTTACTATACAAACTTTGTCCCGGACTAGTTATCCTGAACTCCTGGCCAGATTTAAACGAAACTGTAGGGATGACCAGTTCCAGGTCTAGTTGTGCATATCATCGCCATGTTCCAGTTGAATGATTTTTGGCAGAGTTATGGCCCTTTAAAGGTTTTAATACACAAACTTTGGACTAGTAGACTATTGTATTTTTCTTTGTTAAATCAGTAGCTACTTATTTTTTATCTGATCTTTACCAAATTTGTTTAGAATGTTAATATCAACAAACAAGACACGGGAATTTCCGCTATATATTGTATGTACAATTTGCTGCTGTTAATCGAATGGTACATGGCTACGCAAGATCTTTCCTTTCTGAAAAAAAAAGACTAAAACAACAAGAAACAGCAAAGTTTCATTATTAACAGAGTACGCGTTTGGCTCAAGCATGTGAGCAAACTTTGGATGCAAAATGTTGCAAACTCTTTACGTTAAAAATACAGTACTGAACTGGCTCAATCTTCAAAGAGGAACTTCAACATTTATAAATTTCTTGTTACGTGTATTGCGACTCAAACGTCTACAACATCACAGTTGTGTCCTTTTAACTGTAACTTTTTTTTTACAAAACATCTTGGGATTTCCTTGGAATATATATGAAATTAAATATGCAGTATATACAATATATAGTGGAAATTTACGCGTAGTTTCTTTTTCCTTTCTTTCCTCAAAATCATGGCTAACAAAAAGGTTAATGCAAACTTACAAAAAGGTTAATGTAACATGTTTTGGAGAAAGTAGGTAACAGTCAGTTTTCTGGGTAAGGTCACTGCTACATGAGAAGAAGTAGCTGTTAACAGTTTGGTGAAGATTGGACATGGTTATGCTAAGATATAACAAACAGAAAATGTGGACACCTGCCCGGTTTATGCCTATTTTTAGCTTTGGTGGCCATCTTGGATTTTGCCATCTTAGCATAAGCTCTACTGATCTGTGACAATTGACAGAAAACTGTGAAACTTGGCACACATGAGCATCACCATTAACAACCGCCATAACTCGGTCATGCATTTTATTAGAATTATCCACCTTTTCTCCTTTATAGATGTTTCGTTAAAATTTTGAATGTAATCATATTCAAAACATCTGGCCCTTCTTGAGAATATGCTTAGACTTAAGCCAAAGTATACAAATTTCAATCACAAATATTTCTATAAGTTTAAAGTATAAATGTTCATAACAGCTGCTATATACACACGATTAATACTAATAGCATCTTCATACGTTTGTTATCTTTGAAAGTCATGTGAATATTTTTGAACAAAATTTGAGTACTTTAGCTTAAGTCGAAGAATAGTTGATGAATTACAGGCCCGAGCTTTAATTAGGACCAGTGACTGCGGTGTGGCCTGGTGTTAGAGCATCCGCCTCACATGTGTGAGGTCGTGGGTACCAAGAACGTCATAGAAATGGTACTGGTAGCTCCCTTGCCTAATGTACAGCATATAACGGATACTTCTAGGACTGGTTAACCCCGTGTTGATATAATTCGACTTGGTCATGTGTCTACGGCATATTCCAGTGTGGCAGCACTATAAAGTAGAGCATTGAGCTCACTGTATACCCTCGTCATACGACATTGTTAAAACCAGCCATCAAGAGTAACTGACATGCCAGCCAATGTGGTCAAGATTCAAAGTTAATATCACTTCAGGGATTGGAGGCGATCTAGAAGAGTTACTGATGCCAATACAAATTACAGTGCTCCAGACAAGACGCGTATCTGCGTAATTAAGCCTATTTTTTTCATCAAAAACGCATAAAAACAAAATAAATACGTACAAAAACGCATTAAAAAATTGTCAAGTATTGAGAACAAAATACCCGCGTACTTCAATAGAAAAATCGAGTGCGCCCAATCATACTCGATACTTATTGAAGTTTGAGGTATTGAATGACAATCGAGTACCTCCAGGAATTACTAGTCGATGCTTGCAAGAAGAAAAAAAAGAAGTTGGCTGTTCGACACAAATGCCATTTAAAAAAAGTCAGCTTTAATGAATATATATGAGCCGAATAGGTAATTTATGGTAACGTCTAAGAGTAGATCTAAACATTTTTACATTGTTTTTTTTCAAAACTTGTTTTTAAGAATACGCATTAGTAAATGTAAATTCGCAATACACAAATTTTTTCATGCGTACACTACGCACTTATCTGGAGCACTGAAATTACAAGAGAAACCCCTCACAAACATGCTTCCATTTCATATGAAATGTGAACGTTAAATAAGCCCCATGAATTATTAATACTAATTCTGGACTAAAAAATACGACGACTGTATATTCTTGTCTAGTCCGTAATATTCAAGTAGCTATCCCGACAAATAATGTGAAAATTACACTACAAAACCATTTTATATCAAAACTCTATCCAGGTGATGTAACAATGTACTGTAAGAAATGATTATTTAGCATAGTCAAAATTTAGCGCAGAAGAAGATTTTCGATGGTTTCGGGCATATTAGCGTAATGATAAATCGGCCATAGATATTTTAAAGTAGCGCTCCAGCTTGCTCTGCAATTTCCGATAGGTCATCATCGACACGGCAGCTTCGATTGCTTTTATTTGTTAATCATGCCTTCAAGCTGTCCACAAAATTGTTTAGTGTAACGGCGTTTCCATTTCCGAGTGAACACATCTTACAAACACGGGAAACCCAAACACACTGAAAATACGATACAGATATTGTAAAATATGTTGCCAGAACGGTGATCGACAACTACTACTAGTGTCTATTGATAAAAAAGATGTGAGTTAATCCGATAATAACCACGGAAATTGCCGACTAATTTATGTAATGTGCTAAAGCTTTATACAATTAATGTAAGCGAGACATATTCTTTTGTTAACTGCAGTTTACACTGACTGAACGAGTAATCTTCTCGTTGGATTAGAAAATACTAATCTAAAGAACTGCGAACCAAGTATAATCATTCACAAACGTTGTGTGTTGAAGTATTTCGAAGAAAATAGATTTATGGTAAAAAGAAAAAACGATCTCTTTTTCAGCTTACATCTTGAATTGGCGTACGGACAACGATAGCTAAATAACGCAAAAATAAGATGTCTGCTAAATAATTGTTTCTTGCAGTATGTGTAAACATTTATTAACGGGTTTTTAAAATACCCGTGACTGAATATGCATAAAATGAATTCGAGTTACCGAGTTGGAAACTCTTAATTTGACCTCCAGTTTTGGGGTTTAGCCTGGCTGGTTAAAGCCATTTATATTGTGTCCAAATAGTTTGGATTCTCAAAATATGTAAGTTATAGATATACCTTGTCGTCAGTACTCACTGCCAATTTTTACAAAATGTAGGTTTAGAAATGGGTTACATATTTTGTAAAATTTGGCTGTTGTTAGCTGGACAGCTACTTGAATTCAGATGAGGTATATATTGCTAGCAGTTGTACATATCTTAATGGTTTTACTCTTATTTGGATAGACACCCATTCCTCTTCCAGATCGCTTCACGTCCTTTTAAGGTTTTTAAGAAGTAGTCGCCACAAAATCGTATTTTTAAAATCTGATTTTAACTGTGATGGCCATTGTGATAGAATCCAACTGGACAAAATGCCCTCTGACCAACGCAATTAAGCTCCTTAGGGTTCCCAGGAAGGATGAATTCCCAGTTGAATATCTGGTCAACCCGACTTGAACATTAGGACCAGCTAGACATGAAGAGTAGCATTCCTGTAACATTTCATGAAAATCCATCAAGCAGTTTCAGCGGAATATCGCACAAAAACCATTATGGACAGACACATCAGCTTTGCTAATCTTACGCTGCATCACGGTATAAACCCTGCTGATCGGAAACAAACAACAAATCAAGCTTGCTTTTTTTTCTTTATTATTTACAGAGAACCACCATCTACTCGTCGTCCTCCGAGCGCAGTCTGGCGTTGGGATTGGTTACTTTAATAGCCAGCTGTTGGGCACGTTCGACGATAGTCTTTCGCTTCTTGCTCGAGACTTGATGGGCAATCTCTGCGGCGAATGTTCGGTTTTGCATCAGAAGTACTTCTAATTCCTGAAACAAAAAGAAAATGGGAGCACGTTAAGAACCGTAGGAATCTGTTATTACGAGTAGGGCAGGTTCTATGATTCCTGGGTATCCTTTCATGGAACAGCTAGTATTAAACTATATATGATGTGTTGATGAGCCTTTGAACAACACTGCATTAAATTCCTATTATAAATTATACTTTTTTTTTCAGTACTGGCTGAGTTCTGGTTCATACTAGCAATCTTTCTGTATGTAGACACTGTGCAAAACATTCTGGATAATACTGTATGGTTAAAGGGACATATCCATTTTAATGTGTACCTTGATTAGTTAATATACAGCAGCTTGTAATGATTAAAGGCAGAAATGCTTATTAAAATTTAAAACAGGCATAGTGACTATAATAAATATTTCCAACAAAATGCAAAAACACACTACTTTTTAAGATAATTTCTGAAAATTTAGTAGCCACAGGCTATTTTGGTGCTGACATTTGCATAGTAACTAAGCATCTGCAAGCCTTGTAACAGGGAGAATTTTGGGATTCAATCAATACATAGAATTTTACTTTGGAAACTAAGCAAAAAAAAAGATTTATTAAATTGTACATAAACTGATGTACTACCCAGGAATCAGCGACTAAAACCACTAAACATTTACTGTCCAACACAAGCCTAAAATGAGCTGAAGTATGAAGTAAAACACCAAAAATGTTATCCTCTGAACACTGCACCTAGCATACATCAGCAACTGTGCAGGCCGCAGGGCCAACTTTTTGGCTCAAAGTAAGTTTTAAATTATGTTTCAATGAACGGCTGGGGACATGAGTTATAAAGTAATATTCATAATTTTGATAAAGCATCATCAAAATAAACTGACCAATCAGTGACCAGAAACTTGACATAACTAAATTCTTATAGTCGTTCTTTGACCTAGATGTTCAGCCCCGTGTGGTTGCCGGGGGCCCCGTTTGGTCACGGGGCAAAGAATACGGCCACTGCAGATCCCTTTGGAGGGATAGGCAGAGGGATAGAATCCCCCCAAATTCATGTTCATTTTATCATTTTTTGTTCATGTTCATTAAAGGTCTTCATCATGATCCCTGCATTGTTTCAGGTGCTATCTCGCTCGCATCAAAAAAGCAGTGGCAGAAAAACAATAACGTGGCTCCAGCGTAAATGGAGTTTCTACGATAGAATTTGCAGCAACTCTGCAGTTCAGGGTGAGAAGGTTCTAGGCCCATTTTCCATATTTTATCTCGATGTACATGGAAGATGAGCCTGGCATGTTCATGCCTTTTAGGCGCCATATAACCTTTTCATGTGTTGGTGCGCCTTAAAACCCCAATTCAATTCAATTAACATAGATGTTCAACCTAGTTTACGGTTATAAATAAGGTGTTTACACTATGTGACTATTTTAAAACCAAGCATATTTCATGCACATTTATGCAAACTGATTCAATGTATGTATCGTCAAAAATTGAATCTTGAAAATTATCATCCGTTAACTAAGGATAAAAACCGAGTAAAACAAAAACAAAATTTAATGTAATCACCTAGTACAAATAAGGTAAAGTCTCTACATTTTGGCAATGGAAAATCATGAATAATACACTTCTACTCAACAAAAATCTTGTGTCGGCCCTGTTATGATTAAACATAAAGATAAAACATACTACATATATAGGGCTATATTGTGGAAATAAAGCCAGATTTTTTACATTTTTTCTATACTCAACTATATTTTTTTGCTTCTTAATTTCTTGAACAAATATGTCAAATAGTCAAAAAAAAATCAGTTCTAGAGAAATTATAAAATTAATTATGAACTAGAAAATGTGCCCCCCATTTTGGATATGATAGCAGCTTCATTCAAGGAGCCGTTGTTTTTTTTTAAATTTTAGTAACAGCAGCCATTTGTAACTGGATTTTAGTTTGAAGAATGATGACCTATTTGCGACTTAAAAATGGAGGCAACAAATAAACGTAAGTATATTTAACGGTCTAAAATGTAGGTCACGCTGACTGGGAGATCTGCTTTTGGTTGACATGTATAGTACACATCCAGACTAATGTATGAAGAATTTACCAATCTCACTAAAATCAGAACTTTTATCAGGCTACGATACTCTACAATACTAAGGATCTCACAACACTGCCGCCATTTGGAGGTCATGTCAGCTTGACCTTAAGATTAGCCAATCAGATTTCAAACTTCAAAATCGCTCAGTATAGAATGCTTCAATGCGCATGCCGCGTTTCAGTTTCAGTCAAACGCTGTGGAGCAATCTCGGTATTGAAAGAGACAATGTCCGTAACTTTTAGCTTATAAAACACAAAATATAGGTTGAACATAACACACCAACCGTTACTGAATATTTACTGGAAAAAAAACACATGATTGTTTGATGGAATTCAATAGCTTACAAAAAAAGATGCACCGATTCATGGGGTTGAAAACACACTAAAATTTCACTCAATAAGAACAGAACGTTGCAATAGTCCATGTCGCCATTGACTGAGCTAAGCGGACCAGAAATACTATTTAGAAAACCTAAGGTTGCAATAATCTCGGCAGAATCTATAATATTTCAGATACGGTTTATATGCCGCAGAGAATCATATTGATAGAAAAGGTCTCGTACATTAATTTTAAAACTATATGTTATGTTAACTTGACTAAAAAATTTATAACAAAATAAAACATTACTATTTATAATTAAATAGATAACTTGGGACTTTTCTGTCTGGCTATAAAATGAATATTGAGTTCGACTCTTGCAAGTATAAACTAACTTCGTGTTGGGGAATGAAAGATTTGTTTGATTTTTTCTTCATTTTAAAATAAATAATTCTATTGATTAAAAATATCTTCATCAGGTCTAAAGTTTTTACAAAGTTTTCTTCCAAAGATTGGTAGCATTTAGTTAGTATACGTATATGTAAGTATACTTTAATGTAACCCTCTGAATAAAGTGACATGCGACAATCTGGGCTAATGATTCTGAAGCTGGGCCCCTAACTTTTGCAAGCAAGGGGCCCAGCTGGCTCCTAGTCCAAAACAGTTAATCTGTGCCCCTGTTAGGTTCTGTCAACTTTTGTGTATGTTATGAAAATATGTTTATTCATATTTCATTTAAAATCTCAAGTAAATTTGCTCCGATCCATTTCTTCGCGATTAAAACATGAAAAGATGAGAAAATATCAAATTATTCCAAAATCACATTAAAATAATCAAAACGAGGTTGTTATGTTGGTAACTTCCGTTTTGCTTTTTGCTTCGCGGTGTCAGTAAATTGATTGATTATGAATACAGACGGACATTTTTTGTAACAATTTATCAACTTCTAGTCATATCTGACCATTATGGTCCCACCAAACTATAACAATTTGACGTGATTAACTATAAACTGGCACAAGCAATTGTAAAACTATTTTAGCGTAAATTCGGATACGTTTTACTTCGGATGCTTTAAAATGTTCTACTTTCACTTTGCGTTTTTTTTTAAAAATGTTATTCACTTAAAAAGAAACAACGGCTCAGTGCTTCATAATATTGACAATGAATTGTATGAAAAAAAGAAAGAAAAAAGACAGGAAATCTCTGCGCGCTGGAAAATCCCCTTTTTAGCGAGCTTAAAATTGACCTATTGAGGGAGCACCCTGCCCGAATTAAAACCTGGGGGAAACACTACATTCACCAGTCTTTGAATTAAAATGTTAGTGTCACTAGCCCGAATTCTTATATACTCAATGAAAACCCCTACATTTTTCTTTAGTCCGACATCAATTAAAAAAAAATCACTAGCCCGAATAAGTTGACTAGCCCCGGGCTTCGGGCTAATGGATCAATTCGAAGACTGATTCACCATTTATAAGTCACAACTCTAGCTGCTTATGCCACTGTGTTACTGCTCTTAATAATGAAAATGTTTATAGTGGGAAGGAACAGTTTATATATAACTGGAGTGCGTTTATATATAACTGGAGTGCGTTTAATAATCCTTTTGGTCTGGAAACATTAGGCTATATCTGCCAAGTAAGGTTTCACAAATTGCCAAATCTTAAATCAGACGCAAGATGTTTTCCAATCGTACTTACCTTAACGTTATGTACAAGGAACTTTTTGAAGCCATCGGGCAGGACGTGTTTTGTTTTCTTGTTTGTACCATAACCGATGTTGGGCATCTTGTACTGACCCTTGAACCTTCGTCGCACTCTGTTGTCAATACCCTTGGGCTTACGCCAGCTTTCCTGTAATAAAGAGAATGGTTTACAATTTGTGAACAAAACTATGCATTGATGTCAAAATAAACTGCATTGACCTATAAATGGCAAACATCAACCATATAAATATATCTGTAAAAGATAATTTTGGTTTGCAGGGCAAAATAAATAGAGCTTTCAGATTGGCTGAAAATTACATATTGATGTTTTGCCTAAATTTTACCTCCACCAATCAGATAGGTCCATTTACTTTGCCCTGCATAAATGGAAGACGAGCCTGGCACGTTCATTCCTGTTAGGCATCATATAACATGACAAGTAGATTTCAAAGGTCCACTTGCCCGGACTGAAAAGTCACTTGCCCTGATTTTTTTGTATCTTGCCCTGAAATGGTTATTACCAATAATTGTTGTTGACGGTACATAATTTTTGTCGATATTGAATATTTTGCTTTTTTACTTTGTTTTATTTATAATTTATTATACACATATGATTAGAATCGAACAAGAAGATTCTATTTTCCTATTATTTATCTATTGCATCATATAACTAAAACAATATTATTTTCTTTTACAGTTTTAGGATCGCGCCGCAAATGACGTCAAAAAACATTCCGGCTCCCGCAAATTAAACCATCTAAAACAGGTGCGCGTTCCCGGTGTTATTTAGCAGCTTGCATTTGTGAATAAGCTTTCCTTGTTAAGCGTTTTTAAGATACAGACTTGCTAAACAAGAACATAAAATAGAAAAATATTATAGCCCGATGGGCAACCATTTTTAAGAGAGACTAGCACGGATTCAGATTGGACTAGCCCCGGGCGTCGGGCTATCCTATTCTTGGAGCCCTGTAGTATTGTCATATTTACTTAATCAATGAAATCTTACATCTTCCCCAAAATGAGAAATAAGTGTGTTTTTTTTCCAAAACGGACATGCCTGGGCCTCTTCCCAATTTTGTGGAAAAAAGCCCTGTATAAGCTTTCATGTTTTGGTGCGCCGTAAAACCCAATTCAATAGCAGTCCCAGTCGGATTACATCAGTGCTTCTGCTACAAGGAGTAATTATATTACTGGCATGGAGTGAACAACTGACAGCATTTCTATTCAATTTAGGTTGTCTTTAAAATTCTTAAAGATAATACTTGTTATTTCCCTAAGTAACTCCCATCCTTCTGTTCATAGTACTGTCAGTTTATTGTGGTGGTGGAAAGACCACACATATTGCTTCAAAAATGCTTGGGTTATAACCATGCTCCAACCTCCACAAGCAAACTGAAGCATTATATTTCACATTTTTTACTAAGACTAGGATCTGAAGTCACAACATGACTTTGATAGCAGTGAAACGCGAGTATCATATAGCGAGTAGGTGTGTTAAACCACTACATTGTATTTCTGAGTGAATGAGTATGGTGACCGGTTTGTGTTATATTTGACCCGAGACTTACATGGACTTTGTCATATCTATCAGACTGGTGGCGAATAAACTTCTTGGTCCTCTTGACCACCTTCTTGTCCTTATTAAGTGGTCTGATAGCCATCTTGATGGCCGGTGTCTGAAAACAGAAATCAACAGTTGTTTGAATATATTTATATCATTCAATCACTGGTGTACATAATATAACAAGGATTAGAACGCAAGAATATAAGATCAGGACAGTTTTCTAACAAGCTGACACAGTTAGGGTAAAGTACTGTTAGGGTCCTCGATAACATAACTACTGTCGTTTTCAACCGTACATTTGACTGTATACAGGATTTCCAAAGGAACGGTGCAACACGATAATGACGTGGAATAGATATTATAAATGAGTGATTAAAATTAGGGAATGTATCCAAAACGAAATGTTTGTTGTCAACTTTTTCATGTAAACTCATGTGCAATACATTTCACTCGCCGGGAAGTATTTGCTTGTGACTTACAAGATACACTTTAATTAAAACTCATTAATAACATAGTAAACTCAATTGTCAACGATAAAGTTTTGAGGATGGTCACAAAGTTATTGGATATAGTCGGATATTGTTTACACATTTACGTACCTAACCTATTTAGTTAAAATTTGGCCGGAAAAGGAAGTAGTAAGGATGGCGCCCCCAAGTGGTAGACCCCAAGAGCGATAACTCTTTCAAGATTTTGCACAGGGCGTGCTCAAAAACATCACTATGGCGTCGTGCTGTTCAAAATTACATGATCACATATTTTAGAGGTCCCTTACCAGTAAAATTTCGTACAAGTGTACCATATATAAAAATGTATACTGAATGATTAAATATAACAGAGGTAGTGATTGCGTTAACGCATAGACGTAAACACTTTCTTAGACCACTGGTAATAGGTGTTAATTATTGCACAAAACCACAGACATATCAATCGTTATTAGGTCTGAGGCAAAACTCATACTCACGGGTTAAGGGGGCACTCCACAGTTTAATGTCCAATTCTCAACAATCAAAGCACGCACGCACGCACACACCACTCTCTCTCAAAACAAGTTTAAAATGAAATTTTACCAATATTTCAAATGTCAATAAATAACAATAAACACATTTTTATCCGCATATCTGGGTCATTTTTGCACTCATCATGCTCCAACCCCACCCACCCACACCCACACCCTCACCCACACCCATACCCCCACCCCACCCCACACACCACTCTCTCTCTCAAAACAAGCTTAAAATGCAATTTTACCAATATTTCAAATGTCAATAAATAACAATAAACACATTTTCATCCGCATATCAGGATCATTTCTGCACTCATCATGCTCTTGCATATCAGGAAATGCTAAATTGTACATACCTTCACTGGGGTTTTAAGAAGTTATTTCAAATTGATGAACCCGTGTTTGCCAAAATAGCTAATTTTTGGAAGTTTTTGATAGTTTTGCATTTTTCTATTTATAGCTTCAAAAAAGACATATTCCAATATATCAAAATAAACATATAAGTACTCAAAAATGAAAAATACAACAAACATGCACTTCATAATTATTATTAATACAATCCATGGACCTAAAAGATGCTTAGTTGATATATTTCTGATTTATAAAGGCACATATTAATGTATCATTCGGTATAATATATTCGTTCTTGTATTTATATACAGGAGTGCAAACACTTTTGAATTCAAAATCCTGAGATATTTTAAATTAAAGAATTAAATCAGGAAAAATCCATTCTAAAACAAACAATTTAGCATGCAACTTGATTTCTTGCACTTGTTTTTTAAAGCGCAAATTAATTTATTCAGGCAATTAATAGAACTGTTTATACTTATACAAAGATACTTCAACATGCTATGACACTTATACTTATGACGCCCCTTACAAACTCCACCGCCTCAACCCCCCCCCCCCCCACCCCACCCCGCCCATTACCACCACCACCACACACCCTCCAACACCAACCCCAGGGAAGACGTCCGAGTTTTAAGTAATAAATCATTTGACATGCTATGTAGCTCTTTCATAGACGACTATTATACCACCTAATGTGCAAAAGTATGGAAAAATGACACTGTAATTTAATTATTAGTGTATTTGATGCCCCTTCTCACAGGGCCCACCGGTGATGTAGGAGGAAACAAATATATACAGTGTAATCACATCATCATATTGTTTCATTTGAGAAGCCTGGGTGTGGAGCCATCATCAAGGCTTGATCTTTACCCCCCAACACACACACACAGAGCACTCCACCCAAGACCATGTGGCCCCACGGCCAGACTGCCGAGTTCGAAATAATAAAATCGTTTGATATGTTGTTTATCTTTCATAGACGATTACATACACTACGTTATTGCAAAAAATATGGAAAAATGACAGTGTAATTAATTGTTTAAGTGTATATGACCTTTTTGACTCTCCCTGAGGGCCCCTGGGTGCGGAGCCAACAATAATGTTGCCTCTTGCACGCCGTCATCATAAGGTGAAGTCATACCATAAGTTGGATTGAATTCCGTTCAGCGGTTTAGGAGGAGATACGGTAAAGGACGGACGGACAAACGGAGGCGATTTTAGTATACCTTTTTTTTTTTAAAAAACGTAGGTATAATAACGATCATATAATATTTGCATATTTTTATTATGAACATGAATACCTAAATTGAATTTTACAGTCGCACAGCTAAGGTCATATGGCGACTTTCCAGCTTCCATTGGTGTAGGAAAACCCCAGGTACCCCTCCGAACAATTTTCGTGCACGGGCGGGTCACCTGGTAGAAACCACCGACGTATCAACATGAATAAAAACCCTGGGTACAACACATATTACGTATAAACATGAATAAAAAAACCTGATGATTCCAGCAAGTATTATTCAACACATATTATGTTATCAATCACATTAAAACAAGACCCTTTGTCACGTTACGATACTACACGCTACTAAGGCTATATAGCGAAGAGTATCAAAGCGTAATTACATGATTTTAATGAGATTGATTATGTTATTTAATTAAACGGAAGACATTTTAAAAAAATCATGCATGATCGTTAACGTTTTTAATAAAACTTCCCAAACCCTAGGAAGTAATAGTGGAGAAAACCGCATCACCCATCATCTCCACACTCTGAAACCTTTCACCAATCAAGCTGAAACAAGAACTAATCAAATCGGGGAAAAAAGCGTGTTCAAACTCACCAAAAATAATCTTTCATTCTGTGGTACTGATTTGTTTCCAAATGGCATCATGCATCTTCTGCAGTACTGATCTGTTTGAAACGTGCAACAGTACCTTCTGTGGTACTGATCTGTTTCCTCCAAATGGAATCAGAATCTTTTCGGTACTGATCGGTTTACAGCTAGCATAAGTATATTTTGTAATATACTTACCTGATTCTTCTGACATCAGTATTTTCTGAGCGTTACTAACCCATGTTTATAAGATCTGTAACAGTATCTTCTGCGGTACTGATCTGCTTACAAATGGCTTCAGTTCACCTGCTGTACTGATATGCTTCAACTTGCATCAGTATCACCTGCGGTACTGATATGCTTCAACTTGCATCAGTATCTTCTGCGGTACTGATACGCTTCCAACTTGCATCAGTATCTTCTGCGGTACTGATCCGTTTCCAAATGGCATCAGTATCTTCTGCGGTACTGATCTGTTTCCAAATGGCATCAGTATCTTCTGCTGATCTGTTTCCAAATGGCATCAGTATCTTCTGCGGTACTGGATCTGTTTTCCAAATGGCATCAGTATCTTCTGCGGTACTGATCTGTTTTCCAACTTGCATCAGTATCTTCTGCGGTACTGATCTGTTTCCGACTTGCATCAGTATCTTCTGCGATACTGATATGCTTCCAACTTGCATCCGTATCTTCTGCGGTACTGATCTGCTTACAAATGGCTTCGAGTATCACCTGCGGTACTGATATGCTTCAACTTGCATCAGTATCTTTTGCGATACTGATCTGTTTCCAACTTGCATCAGTATCTTCTGCGGTACTGATCTTCTTACAAATGGCATCAGTATCTTCTGAGGTATTGATCTGCTTCCAACTTGCATCAGTATCATCTGCGGTACTGATTTGCTTCCAAATTTGCATCAGTTTCTTCTGCGGTACTGGTCTGTTTTCAACTTGCATCAGTATCTTCTGCGGTAACTGATCTGCATCCAACTTGCATCAGTATCTTCTGCGGTACTGATCTGCATCCAACTTACATCAGTATCCTCAGCGCTGATCCGCTTACACATGGCATCAGTAATCTTCTGAGGTATTGATCTGCTTCCAACTTGCATCAGTATCTTCTGCGGTACTGATTTGCTTCCAAATTGCATCAGTTTCTTCTGCGGTAACTGTGATCTTGCTTCCAACTTGCATCAGTATCTTCTGCGGTACTGATTGCATCCAACTTGCATCAGTATCTTCTGCGGTTACTGATCTGCATCCAACTTAATCAGTATCTTCAGCGCTGATCTGCTTACACATGGCATCAGTATCTTCTGAGGTATTGATCTGCTTCCAACTTGCATCAGTATCTTTTGCGGTACTGATTTGCTTCCAAATTGCATCAGTTTCTTCTGCGGTACTGATCTGCTTCTAACTTGCATCAGTATCTTCTGCGGTACTGATCTGCATCCAACTTGCATCAGTATCTTCTGCGGTACTGATCTGTTTTCAACTTGCATCAGTATCTTCTGCGTTACTGATCTGCTTCCAACTTGCATCAGTATCTTCTGCGGTACTGATATGTTTCCGACTTGCATCAGTATCATCTGCGTAATTTGAGTCGGTAAACTGACTCACAAATTTAAGCATAATACTGATTTAACCAAACTGCAATGCCAAAAACGGTGGTGGTGGTGGTGGTGGTGGTGGTGGGGGTGGGGGGGGGGGGGTGGGGTGGGGGGGGGAGGGGCATAATACTGATTTAACCAAACTGCAATGCCAAAAACGGTGGTGGGGGGGGGGGGGCGATCTGCATCCAACTTGCATCAGTATCTTCTGCGGTACTGATCTGTTTTCAACTTGCATCAGTATCTTCTGCGTTACTGATCTGCTTCCAACTTGCATCAGTATCTTCTGCGGTACTGATATGTTTCCGACTTGCATCAGTATCATCTGCGTAATTTGAGTCGGTAAACTGACTCCCAAATTTAAGCATAATACTGATTTAACCAAACTGCAATGCCAAAAACGTGGGGGGGGGGGGGGGGGGGGGGGGGGGGGTTTAAAACTAAAATCAATCATAAACTACTTTGTATCTTTTAAATGTGCCTTTAACAAATATTCAAACAAACTTGATATGCAAACCAAACATTTAACAATTAAATAAAGTACCCCCATCCCCACCATCCACCAACAACAATTAGTCAAACAAACTTGATATGCAAACCAAACATTGAACAATTAGATAAAGTACCCCCGCCCCCACCATCCACCAACAAAAATATTCAAACAAACTTGATATGCAAACCAAACATTTAACAATTAGATAAATACCCCCGCCCCACCACCCATCAACAACAATTATTCAAACAAACATGATAGCAATTAGATAAAGTATCCATAACAATTATTTAAACACATATGATATGCAAAATAAACATTTAACAATTAGATAAAGTACGCCCAACAATTATTCAAACAAACATGATATGCAAAATGAATATCTAGCAATGAGATAAACAACTCCCAACACTTATTCAAACAATTGAATTGAACTGGGTTTTAAGGCGTACCAACACATAACAGGTTATATGGCATCTAACAAGAATGAATATGCCAGGCTCATCTCGAGATAAAATATGGAGAATGGGCCTAGAACCTTCTTACATGCAGAACTGCAGTTGCTGCAAATTCTTTAGTAGACACTCCATTTAAGATGGAGCCACGTTTCCATACACATATGCATATGAGGTGTCATGATATAGACTTTGAATGAGTAAGAGAAACAAGAGGCCCGAGAGGGCACGTGGACGCTCTACTGTTCATTCAACTGGAACACGGCAATGAAATTCGCAACTACGCTTGGTACTGATCATACCTGCCAAGATTCGTTGAAATCTGGCAAGGAGTTCAGAAGAGTCTAATCTAGACAAAGTTTTGTATTAAAACATTTAAAGGGTCATAACTCTGTCAAAAATTGTTCAACCGGAATATGTCGATGATATGCGCAACTAGGCTTGATAGTGATCATCTTTTTCAAGTTTCGTTGAAATCTGGCCAGGGGTTCAGGAGAACTAGTCCAGACAAAGTTTGTGAATTAAAACATTAAAAAAGGGACATAATTCCGCCAAAAATCATTCAACTGGAACACGGCGATGATATGTACAACTAGACCTGGAACTGATCATCCCTAAAAAGCTTCGTTTAAATACGGCCAGGGGTTCAGGAGAACTAGTCAGGACAAAGTTTGTGTATTAAAACCTTTAACGGGCCATAATTCTGCCAAAATCATTCTACCGCGTTTTACGGCGCACCAACACAAGAAAGGTTATATGGTGCCAAACAGGGATGAACATGCCAGGCTCATCCTCCATGTACATCTAGATAAAATATGGAGAATGGGCCTAGAACCTTCTAACCTGCAGAACTGCAGAGTTTCTGCAAATCCTATTGTAGACACTCCATTTACGATGGAGCCATGTTTCCACATTTGCATACGCGGTGTCACGATAAAGACCTTGAATGAGCATGATAAAAAATGACAAAATGAACATCAAGTTGGGGTCCTACCCCTCTGCCTCTAGCGGGATTTGCAGTGGTTGTATTCTACCCCGGCAACAACAATATTTAAACAAACATTATATGCAAAATAAACATTTAACAATTAGATAAATACTCCCTAACGATTATTCAAACAAACACGAGATGCAAAAAAACATTTAACAATCAGAACATCTGCTCCTAACAAGTATTCAAACAAACATGATATGCAAAATGAACATTTAACAATTAGATAAAGTACGCCCGACAATTATTCAAACAAACATGAATATGAAAAATGAACATTAAAAAATTAGATAAGCAAACAATTATTCAAACACACAAGATATACAAAATACAAAATTAAACAATTAAATACAGCACCCACACTTATTTAAACAAACATGTACATGCAAAATAAACATTTAACAATTAGATAAAAAATTTAAACAAACATGATATACAAAATAAACATTTAAGCATTAGATAAAGTACCCACAAAACAAACATGATAAGCAAAAAATAAACATTTAACAATTTCCCCAACAATAATTCAAACAAAAAAGATATGCAAAATAATTTTTGAATAATTAGATAAAGTACTCCCAACATTATATTTTGTGATACTTATTTCTTTCTATCTGACTGCGGTACTGATTTGTTTCCAACTTGCATCAGTATCTTCTGCGGTGCTGATCTATTTCCAAATGGCATCATTATAATCTGCGGTACTGATCTGCATCCAACTTGCATCAGTACCTTCTGTGGTACTGATTTGCCTCCAAATGGCATCAGTATCTTCTGCGGTACTGATCTGCTTCAAACTTGCATCAGTATCTTCTGCGGTACTGATCTGCTTCAAACTTGCATCAGTACCTTCTGTGGTACTGATTTGCCTCCAAATGGCATCAGTATCTTCTGCGGTACTGATATGTTTCCAACTTGAATCAGTATCTTCTGCGGTACTAATATGTTTCCAACTTGCATCAGTATCTTCTGCGGTACTGATCTGCTTTCAGCTTGCATCAGTATCTTCTGCCGTACTGAACTGTTTCCAACTTGCATCAGTATCTTCTGCGGTACTGATCTACTTACAAATGGCATCATTATAATCTGCGGTACTGATCTGCATCCAACTTGCATCAGTACCTTCTGTGGTACTGATTTGCCTCCAAATGGCATCAGTATCTTCTGCGGTACTGATCTGCTTCAAACTTGCATCAGTATCTTCTGCGGTACTGATCTGCTTCAAACTGGCATCAGTACCTTCTGTGGTACTGATTTGCCTCCAAATGGCATCAGTATCTTCTGCGGTACTGATATGTTTCCAACTTGCATCTGTATCTTCTGCGGTACTAATATGTTTCCAACTTGCATCAGTATCTTCTGCGGTACTGGTCTGCTTTCAGCTTGCATCAGTATCTTCTGCCGTACTGAACTGTTTCCAACTTGCATCAGTATCTTCTGCGGTACTGATCTGCTTTCAGCTTGCATCAGTATCTTCCGCGGTACTGATATGTTTCCAACTTGCATCAGTATCTTCTGCGGTACTGATCTGTTTCCGACTTGCAGCAGTATCTTCTGCGATACTGATATGCTTCCAACTTGCATCCGTATCTTCTGCGGTACTGATCTGCTTAGAAATGGCTTCAGTATCACCTGAGGTACTGATATGCTTCAACTTGCATCAGTACCTTTTGCGGTACTGATCTGTTTCCAACTTGCATCAGTATCTTCTGCGGTACTGATCTACTTACAAATGGCATCAGTATCTTCTGAGGTATTGATCTGCTTCCAACTTGCATCAGTACCATCTGCGGTATTGATTTGCTTCCAAATTGCATCAGTTTCTTCTGCGGTACTGATCTGTTTTCAACTTGCATCAGTATCTTCTGCGGTACTGATCTGCATCCAACTTGCATCAGTATCTTCTGCGGTACTGATCTGCATCCAACTTGCATCAGTTTCTTCTGCGGTACTGATCTGTTTTCAACTTGCATCAGTATCTTCTGCGGTACTGATCTGCATCCAACTTGCATCAGTATCTTCTGCGGTACTGATCTGCATCCAACTTACATCAGTATCTTCAGCGCTGATCTGCTTACACATGGCATCAGTATCTTCTGAGGTATTGATCTGCTTCCAACTTGCATCAGTATCTTCTGCGGTACTGATTTGCTTCCAAATTGCATCAGTTTCTTCTGCGGTACTGATCTGCTTCTAACTTGCATCAGTATATTCTGCGGTACTTATCTGCATCCAACTTGCATCAGTATCTTCTGCGGTACTGATCTGTATCCAACTTGCATCAGTATCTTCTGAGTTACTGATCTGCTTACAACTTGCATCAGTATCTTCTGCGGTACTGATATGTTTCCGACTTGCATCAGTATCTTTTGCGGTACTGATATGTTTCAAATTTGCATCGGTTTCTTCTGCGGTTCAAACTTGCATCAGTATCTTCTGCGGTGCTGATCTGCATCCAACTTGCATCAGTATCTTCTGCGGTACTGATCTGTTTCCAACTTGCATCAGTATCTTCTGCGGTACTGATCTGCTTCAAACTTGCATCAGTACCTTCTGTGGTACTGATTTGCCTCCAAATGGCATCAGTATCTTCTGCGGTACTGATATGTTTTCAACTTGAATCAGTATCTTCTGCGGTACTAATATGTTTCCAACTTGCATCAGTATCTTCTGCGGTACTGATCTGCTTTCAGCTTGCATCAGTATCTTCTGCCGTACTGAACTGTTTCCAACTTGCATCAGTATCTTCTGCGGTACTGATCTACTTACAAATGGCATCATTATAATCTGCGGTACTGATCTGCATCCAACTTGCATCAGTATCTTCTGCGGTACTGATCTGCTTCAAACTGGCATCAGTACCTTCTATGGTACTGATTTGCCTCCAAATGGCATCAGTATCTTCTGCGGTACTGATATGTTTCCAACTTGAATCAGTATCTTCTGCGGTACTAATATGTTTCCAACTTGCATCAGTATCTTCTGCGGTACTGATCTGTTTCCGACTTGCAGCAGTATCTTCTGCGATACTGATATGCTTCCAACTTGCATCCGTATCTTCTGCGGTACTGATCTGCTTAGAAATGGCTTCAGTATCACCTGAGGTACTGATATGCTTCAACTTGCATCAGTACCTTTTGCGGTACTGATCTGTTTCCAACTTGCATCAGTATCTTCTGCGGTACTGATCTACTTACAAATGGCATCAGTATCTTCTGAGGTATTGATCTGCTTCCAACTTGCATCAGTACCATCTGCGGTATTGATTTGCTTCCAAATTGCATCCGTATCTTCTGCGGTACTGATCTGCATCCAACTTACATCAGTATCCTCAGCGCTGATCCGCTTACACATGGCATCAGTATCTTCTGAGGTATTGATCTGCTTCCAACTTGCATCAGTATCTTCTGCGGTACTGATTTGCTTCCAAATTGCATCAGTTTCTTCTGCGGTACTGATCTGCTTCCAACTTGCATCAGTATCTTCTGCGGTACTGATCTGCATCCAACTTGCATCAGTATCTTCTGCGGTACTGATCTGTTTCCAACTTGCATCAGTATCTTCTGCGGTACTGATCTGCTTCCAACTTGCATCAGTATCTTCTGCGGTACTGATATGTTTCCGACTTGCATCAGTATATTCTGCGATACTGATCTGTTTCCAACTTGCATCAGTGTCATCTGCGTAATTTGAGTGGGTAAACTGACTCCCAAATTTAAGCATAATACTGATTTAACCAAACTACAATGCCAAAAACGTGGGTTTTTTTAAAAACTAAAATCAATCATAAACTACTTTGTATCTTTTAAATGTGCCTTTAACAAATATTCAAACAAACATGATATGCAAACCAAACATTTAACAATTAAATATAGTTATAGTTTATTTTTTCAAATTTCCAATAGGCTAACCGCCCATGAGGATATACATACACATATACATATATGGCTGACAGTCAAACTCAGTCTTAAAGTAAATAAAGTACCCCCACCCCCACCATCCACCAACAACAATTAGTCAAACAAACTTGATATGCAAACCAAATATTGAACAATTAGATAAAGTACCCCCGCCCCCACCATCCACCAACAAAAATATTCAAACAAACTTGATATGCAAACCAAACATTTAACATAAGATAAAGTACCCCCGCCCCACCTCCCACCAACAACAATTATTCAAACAAACATGATAGCAATTAGATAAAGTATCCATAACAATTATTTAAACACATATGATATGAAATAGTTTATTTTCAAATTCCTAATAGGCTAACCACCCATGAGGATATACATACACATATACATATATGGCTGACAGTCAAACTCAGTCTTCAAATTAAACAGCAAATAATTATAATATACATGTATAATGAACTTCTTCATTGTTAGGAGAAGGTTTTTTAACTAAGGACAATTATATATTTGCATGTCCGCATAACATACTACCTGTTGATACTTATTCATGTATATTCTTACATGCCATACGTGATTGCATATAATTCAAACAGCTTTTAATTGTATGAACACGTAAATAATTTTAAGTAGATGCTTAGCAACCAGGTATACATATGCAAGTAAACATACATAGTATTAGCAACGCTACACCAATTGGTAATACATTTTACAACATATAGTTCAATTATTGGCAAACATAGTTTCGTTCCTTTTAGTAAAGGCTTTATTTATGAAAATGGCGGCGTTTCTTACTTCTTTTGTACAAGTTGAATTACTTAACAAAACCATTTTACCATTTTATGCATATTCGGTCTATTCCAATAGTATGTTTTAATAAATTGTTTTCTTAGATCGGAGTATAACGGGCATTCTAACATGAAATGAAACTCATCTTCTAAAATATTACAAACATAACATTGTCTCTCATTTATCGGTGTTCTGTTTGGTTTATTCCATCGTCCTGCTTCTATTTGTAATCTATGAGATGAGACTCTTAATTTAGTTAAAGCAATTCTAAATTTTGTTTGTTACATAATGTGAGGTATGGCTGAAATCTAAAACTACATATATTATTTTAAAATAAAGCTCTACTTGAATCAGTTAATCTACTATTCCAATTTGTACAAAGTTGTCATTTAATCTTTGTTTAAATATGCATAAAAACAGTTTTACATTACCAACACCTTGCGTTAACCATATATCATTAAACCCCATTCGATATAACATTTCTCTTACCGAGGAAGCCCAATTCTTTATATTTGGTTTCACATGTATATCATATAACATCATATCATATAATTTCTTAACATATTTGTTTTCATTTTTATTTAATATTTTTAACCAATACTTTATGATATTATAATTCGCATAATAACCAGAGGTTTTCTACCTAATTCACCGTATACAAAATCGTTTTGTGTTGTCGTTTTCACTCCCAAAATTCGTTTACAAAATTGTAAATGAACCGTTTCAATGTCATTCGCCTGATTGAAGCCCCATACTTCTGACCCATAATTCAGAATAGGAGTAATTAATTTATCAAATAAATCTATTCTTTGTTCAATTGGTAATTCCGTAAATTTATAAAGACATTTATTCATTTTAAATATTGCCTTTAACGCTTGACTGCAAGTGTAGATTGAGCATATGCGAATAATCCTCCAGTTGTAAAAACGTTACCCAGGTAGCTGAATCTATTAACAATATCTAGAACAGTATCATTGTAATAAAAATGAATATCTCGTGGCAGAGAACCACCTTTTTTAAATATCATTATCTTTGTTTTTAAAGGATTAACAACAAGTTTCCACCTTCTACAGTAATCTGCCATGCTATTTAAACTATTTTGTAAATCTTCCTTACTATTTGCAAAGATAACTATATCATCAGCATATAATATTAGAAACATTTTAAACATATTAACGTCAATTTCTTCAATACCATTATTTATGAATATCATTTAAAAACATCGAAAACAAAAAGGGAGATATGCAAAATAAACATTTAACAATTAGATAAAGTACGCCCAACAATTATTCAAACAAACATGATATGCAAAATGAATATCTAGCAATGAGATAAACAACTCCCAACACTTATTCAAACAATTGAATTGAACTGGGTTTTAAGGCGTACCAACACATAACAGGTTATATGGCACCTAACAAGAATGAATATGCCAGGCTCATCTCGAGATAAAATATGGAGAATGGGCCTAGAACCTTCTTACATGCAGAACTGCAGTTGCTGCAAATTCTTTAGTAGACACTCCATTTACGATGGAGCCACGTTTCCACGTTTGCTTACACATATGCATATGAGGTGTCATGATATAGACTTTTAATGAGTAAGAGAAACAAGAGGCCCGAGAGGGCATGTGGACGCTCTACTGTTCATTCAACTGGAACACGGCAATGAAATTCGCAACTAGGCTTGGTACTGATCATACCTGCCAAGATTCGTTGAAATCTGGCAAGGAGGTTAGAAGAGACTAATCTAGACAAAGTTTTGTATTAAAACATTTAAAGGGTCATAACTCTGTCAAAAATTGTTCAACCGAAATATGTCGATGATATGCGCAACTAGGCTTGATACTGATCATCCTTTTCAAGTTTCGTTGAAATCTGGCCAGGGGTTCAGGAAAACTAGTCCAGACAAAGTTTGTGTATTAAAACATTAAAAAAGGGACATAATTCTGCCAAAAATCATTCAACTGGAACACGGCGATATTATGTACAACTAGACCTGGAACTGATCATCCCTAAAAAGCTTCGTTTAAATACGGCCAGGGGTTCTGGAGAACTAGTCAGGACAAAGTTTGTGTATTAAAACCTTTTAACGGGCCATAATTCTGCCAAAATCATTCTACCGCGTTTTACGGCGCACCAACACAAGAAAGGTTATATGGTGCCAAACAGGGATGAACATGCCAGGCTCATCCTCCATGTACATCTAGATAAAATATGGAGTATGGGCATAGAACCTGGGCCTAGAACCTTCTAACCTGCAGAACTGCAGAGTTTCTGCAAACCCTATTGTAGACACTCCATTTACGATGAAGCCATGTTTCCACATTTGCATACGCGGTGTCACGATAAAGACCTTGAATGAGCATGATAAAAAATGACAAAATGAACATCAAGTTAGGGTCCTACCCCTCTGCCTCTAGCGGGATTTGCAGTGGTTGTATTCTACCCCGGCAACCACAATATTTAAACTAACATTATATGCAAAATAAACATTTAACAATTAGATAAATACTCCCTAACGATTATTCAAACAAACACGAGATGCAAAAAAACATTTAACAATCAGAACATCTACTCCTAACAAGTATTCAAACAAACATGATATTCAAAATAAACATTTAACAATTAGATAAAGTACGCCCGACAATTATTCAAACAAACATGAATATGAAAAATGAACAATAAACAATTAGATAAATTACTCCGAACAATTATTCAAACAAACATGATATGCAAAATGAACATTTAACAATTGGATTAAGTACGCCCAACAATCATTCAAACACACATGATATGCAAACTAAACATTTAACAATTAGATAAGCAAACAATTATTCAAACACACAAGATATACAAAATACAAAATTAAACAATTAAATACAGCACCCACACTTATTTAAACAAACATGTACATGCAAAATAAACATTTAACAATTAGATAAAAAATTTAAACAAACATGATATACAAAATAAACATTTAAGCATTAGATAAAGTACCCACAAAACAAACATGATAAGCAAAAAATAAACATTTAACAATTTCCCCAACAATAATTCAAACAAAAAAGATATGCAAAATAATTTTTGAATAATTAGATAAAGTACTCCCAACATTATATTTTGTGATACTTATTTCTTTCTATCTGACTGCGGTACTGATTTGTTTCCAACTTGCATCAGTATCTTCTGCGGTGCTGATCTATTTCCAAATGGATTCATTATAATCTGCGGTATTGATCTGCATCCAACTTGCATCAGTACCTTCTGTGGTATTGATTTGCCTCCAAATGGCATCAGTATCTTCTGCGGTACTGATCTGCTTCAAACTTGCATCAGTATCTTCTGCGGTACTGATCTGCTTCAAACTTGCATCAGTACCTTCTGTGGTACTGATTTGCCTCCAAATGGCATCAGTATCTTCTGCGGTACTGATATGTTTCCAACTTGAATCAGTACCTTCTGCGGTACTAATATGTTTCCAACTTGCATCAGTATCTTCTGCTGTACTGATCTGCTTTCAGCTTGCATCAGTATCTTCTGCTCTACTGAACTGTTTCCAACTTGCATCAGTATCTTTTGCGGTACTGATCTATTTACAAATGGCATCATTATAATCTGCGGTAATGATCTGCATCCAACTTGCATCAGAACCTTCTGTGGTACTGATTTGCCTCCAAATGGCATCAGTATCTTCTGCGGTACTGATCTGCTTCAAACTTGCATCAGTATCTTCTGCGGTACTGATCTGCTTCAAACTTGCATCAGTACCTTCTGTGGTACTGATTTGCCTCCAAATGGCATCAGTATCTTCTGCGATAATGATATGTTTCCAACTTGAATCAGTATCTTCTGCGGTACTAATATGTTTCCAACTTGCATCAGTATCTTCTGCGGTACTGATCTGCTTTCAGCTTGCATCAGTATCTTCCGCGGTACTGATATGTTTCCAACTTGCATCAGTATCTTCTGCGGTACTGATCTGTTTCCGACTTGCAGCAGTATCTTCTGCGATACTGATATGCTTCCAACTTGCATCCGTATCTTTTGCGGTACTGATCTGCTTCAAACTTGCATCAGTATCTTCTGCGGTACTGATCTGCTTTAAACTTGCATCAGTACCTTCTGTGGTACTGATTTGCCTCCAAATGGCATCAGTATCTTCTGCGGTACTGATATGTTTCCAACTTGCATCAGTATCTAATGCGGTACTAATATGTTTCCAACTTGCATCAGTATCTTCTGCGGTACTGATCTGCTTTCAGCTTGCATCAGTATCTTCCGCGGTACTGATATGTTTCCGACTTGCATCAGTACCTTCTGCGGTACTGATCTGTTTCCGACTTGCAGCAGTATCTTCTGCGATACTGATATGCTTCCAACTTGCATCCGTATCTTCTGCGGTACTGATCTGCTTACAAATGGCTTCAGTATCACCTGCGGTACTGATATGCTTCAACTTGCATCAGTATCTTTTGCGGTACTGATCTGTTTCCAACTTGCATCAGTATCTTCTGCGGTACTGATCTACTTACAAATGGCATCAGTATCTTCTGAGGTATTGATCTGCTTCCAACTTGCATCAGTATCATCTGCGGTATTGATTTGCTTCCAAATTGCATCAGTTTCTTCTGCGGTACTGATCTGTTTTCAACTTGCATCAGTATCTTCTGCGGTACTGATTGCATCCAACTTGCATCAGTATCTTCTGCGGTACTGATCTGCATCCAACTTACATCAGTATCTTCAGCGCTGATCTGCTTACACATGGCATCAGTATCTTCTGAGGTATTGATCTGCTTCCAACTTGCATCAGTATCTTTTGCGGTACTGATTTGCTTCCAAATTGCATCAGTTTCTTCTGCGGTACTGATCTGCTTCTAACTTGCATCAGTACCTTCTGCGGTACTAATATGTTTCCAACTTGCATCAGTATCTTCTGCTGTACTGATCTGCTTTCAGCTTGCATCAGTATCTTCTGCTCTACTGAACTGTTTCCAACTTGCATCAGTATCTTTTGCGGTACTGATCTATTTACAAATGGCATCATTATAATCTGCGGTACTGATCTGCATCCAACTTGCATCAGTACCTTCTGTGGTACTGATTTGCCTCCAAATGGCATCAGTATCTTCTGCGGTACTGATCTGCTTCAAACTTGCATCAGTATCTTCTGCGGTACTGATCTGCTTCAAACTGGCATCAGTACCTTCTGTGGTACTGATTTGCCTCCAAATGGCATCAGTATCTTCTGTGGTACTGATATGTTTCCAACTTGCATCTGTATCTTCTGCGGTACTAATATGTTTCCAACTTGCATCAGTATCTTCTGCGGTACTGGTCTGCTTTCAGCTTGCATCAGTATCTTCTGCCGTACTGAACTGTTTCCAACTTGCATCAGTATCTTCTGCGGTACTGATCTGCTTTCAGCTTGCATCAGTATCTTCCGCGGTACTGATATGTTTCCAACTTGCATCAGTATCTTCTGCGGTACTGATCTGTTTCCGACTTGCAGCAGTATCTTCTGCGATACTGATATGCTTCCAACTTGCATCCGTATCTTCTGCGGTACTGATCTGCTTAGAAATGGCTTCAGTATCACCTGAGGTACTGATATGCTTCAACTTGCATCAGTACCTTTTGCGGTACTGATCTGTTTCCAACTTGCATCAGTATCTTCTGCGGTACTGATCTACTTACAAATGGCATCAGTATCTTCTGAGGTATTGATCTGCTTCCAACTTGCATCAGTACCATCTGCGGTATTGATTTGCTTCCAAATTGCATCAGTTTCTTCTGCGGTACTGATCTGTTTTCAACTTGCATCAGTATCTTCTGCGGTACTGATCTGCATCCAACTTGCATCAGTATCTTCTGCGGTACTGATCTGCATCCAACTTGCATCAGTTTCTTCTGCGGTACTGATCTGTTTTCAACTTGCATCAGTATCTTCTGCGGTACTGATCTGCATCCAACTTGCATCAGTATCTTCTGCGGTACTGATCTGTTTCCAACTTGCATCAGTATCTTCTGCGGTACTGATCTGCTTCAAACTTGCATCAGTACCTTCTGTGGTACTGATTTGCCTCCAAATGGCATCAGTATCTTCTGCAGTACTGATATGTTTCCAACTTGAATCAGTATCTTCTGCGGTACTAATATGTTTCCAACTTGCATCAGTATCTTCTGCGGTACTGATCTGCTTTCAGCTTGCATCAGTATCTTCTGCCGTACTGAACTGTTTCCAACTTGCATCAGTATCTTCTGCGGTACTGATCTACTTACAAATGGCATCATTATAATCTGCGGTACTGATCTGCATCCAACTTGCATCAGTATCTTCTGCGGTACTGATCTGCTTCAAACTGGCATCAGTACCTTCTATGGTACTGATTTGCTTCCAACTTGCATCCGTATCTTCTGCGGTATTGATCTGCTTAGAAATGGCTTCAGTATCACCTGAGGTACTGATATGCTTCAACTTGCATCAGTACCTTTTGCGGTACTGATCTGTTTCCAACTTGCATCAGTATCTTCTGCGGTACTGATCTACTTACAAATGGCATCAGTATCTTCTGAGGTATTGATCTGCTTCCAACTTGCATCAGTACCATCTGCGGTATTGATTTGCTTCCAAATTGCATCAGTTTTCAACTTGCATCAGTATCTTCTGCGGTACTGATCTGCATCCAACTTGCATCAGTATCTTCTGCGGTACAGATCTGCATCCAACTTGCATCAGTTTCTTCTGCGGTACTGATCTGTTTTCAACTTGCATCAGTATCTTCTGCGGTACTGATCTGCATCCAACTTACATCAGTATCTTCAGCGCTGATCTGCTTACACATGGCATCAGTATCTTCTGAGGTATTGATCTGCTTCCAACATGCATCAGTATCTTCTGCGGTACTGATTTGCTTCCAAATTGCATCAGTTTCTTCTGCGGTACTGATCTGCTTCTAACTTGCATCAGTATATTCTGCGGTACTGATCTGCATCCAACTTGCATCAGTATCTTCTGCGGTACTGATCTGTTTCCAACTTGCATCAGTATCTTCTGCGTTACTGATCTGCTTCCAACTTGCATCAGTATCTTCTGCGGTACTGATATGTTTCCGACTTGCATCAGTATCTTTTGCGGTACTGATATGTTTCAAATTTGCATCGGTTTATTCTGCGGTTCAAACTTGCATCAGTATCTTCTGCGGTACTGATATGCTTCCAAATGGCATCAGTATCTTCTGCGTTACTGATGTGTTTCAAACTTGCATCAGTATCTTTTGCGGTAAAGTTTGTGTATTAAAATATTAAAACATTAAAAAAGGGACATAATTCTGCCAAAAATCATTCAACTTGAACACGGCGATGATATGTACAACTAGACCTGGAACTGATCATCCTTAAAAAGCTTCGTTTAAATCCGGCCAGGGGTTCAGGAGAACTAGTCAGGACAAAGTTTGTGTATTAAAACCTTTAACGGGCCATAATTCTGCCAAAATCATTCTACCGCGTTTTACGGCGCACCAACACAAGAAAGGTTATATGGTGCCAAACAGGGATGAACATGCCAGGCTCATCCTCCATTTACATCTAGATAAAATATGGAGAATGGGCCTAGAACCTTCTAACCTGCAGAACTGCAGAGTTTCTGCAAATTCTATTGTAGACACTCCATTTACGATGGAGCCATGTTTCCACATTTGCATACGCGGTGTCACGATAAAGACCTTGAATGAGCATGATAACAAATTACACAATGAACAAGTTGGGGAGTCCTACCCCTCTGCCTCTAGCGGGATTTGCAGTGGTTATATTCTGCGCCGGCAACCACAATATTTAAACAAACATTATATGCAAAATAAACATTTAACAATTAGATAAATACTCCCTAACGATTATTCAAACAAACACGAGATGCATAAAAACATTTAACAATCAGAACATCTACTCCTAACAAGTATTCAAACAAACATGATATGCAAAATAAACATTTAACAATTAGATAAAGTACGCCCGACAATTATTCAAACAAACATGAATATGAAAAATGAACATTAAACAATTAGATAAATTACTCCGAACAATTATTCAAACAAACATGATATGCAAAATGAACATTTAACAGTTGGATAAAGTACGCCCAACAATCATTCAAACACACATGATATGCAAACTAAACATTTAACAATTAGATAAGCAAACAATTATTCAAACACACAAGATATATACAAAATACAAAATAAAACAATTAAATACAGCACCCACACTTATTTAAACAAACATGATTTACAAAATAAACATTTAAGCATTAGATAAAGTACCCACAAAACAAACATGATAAGCAAAAAATAAACATTTAACAATTACCCCAACAATTATTCAAACAAAAAAGAGATGCAAAATAATTTTTGAATAATTAGATAAAGTACTCCCAACATTATATTTTGTGATACTTATTTCTTTCTATCTGACTGCGGTACTGATTTGTTTCCAACTTGCATCAGTATCTTCTGCGGTACTTCTCTATTTCCAAATGGCATCATTATAATCTGCGGTACTGATCTGCATCCAACTTGCATCAGTACCTTCTGTGGTACTGATTTGCCTCCAAATGGCATCAGTATCTTCTGCGGTACTGATCTGCTTCAAACTTGCATCAGTATCTTCTGCGGTACTGATATATTTCCAACTTGCATCAGTATCTTCTGCGGTACAGATATATTTCCAAATGGCATCATTATAATCTGCGGTACTGATCTGCATTCAACTTGCATCAGTACCTTCTGTGGTACTGATTTGCCTCCAAATGGCATCAGTATCTTCTGCGGTACTGATCTGCTTCAAACTTGCATCAGTATCTTCTGCGGTACTGATCTGCTTCAAACTTGCATCAGTAATTTCTGTGGTACTGATTTGCCTCCAAATGGCATCATTATAATCTGCGGTACTGATCTGCTTCAAACTTGCATCGGTACCTTCTGTGGTACTGATTTGCCTCCAAATGGCATCAGTATCTTCTGCGGTACTGATATGTTTCCAACGTGCATCAGTATCTTCTGCGGTACTGATATGTTTCCAACTTGCATCAGTATCTTCTGCGGTACTGATCTGCTTCAAATTGCATCAGTACCTTCTGTGGTACTGATTTGCCTCCAAATGGCATCAGTATCTTCTGCGGTACTGATATGTTTCCAACTTGCATCAGTATCTTTTGCCGTACTGAACTGTTTCCAACTTGCATCAGTATCTTCTGCGGTACTGATATGTTTCCAACTTGCATTAGTATCTTCTCCGGTACTGATCTGTTTCCAAATGACATCAGTATCTTCTGCGGTACTGATCTGTTTCCAATTTGCATCAGTATCTTCTGCGATACTGATCTGTTTCCAGATGGCGTCATTATCTTCTGCGATACTGATCTGTTTCCAGATGGCGTCATTATCATATTCGTTACTTTGAGTCCCAAGTTTAAGCATAATACTGATTTAAGCAAATTTCAGGGCAAAAAACACTTCCTTTTTTAAACTAAAATGAATTATAAACGTCTTTTCATCTTTTAATTGTACAATCAACAATTATTCAAACAAACTTGATATGCAAAACAAATATTCAGCAATTAGATATAGTATCGCCACCCGCTCCCTCCATTCCACCACCACGCACCCATAACAATTATCCAAACAAACATGATATGCAAAGTGAACTGTTAACAATTAGATAAACTACTCCTAACAAATATTCAAACAAACATGATATGCAAACTAAACATTTAACAATTAGATAAGCAAACAATTATTCAAACACACAAGATATACAAAATACAAAATTAAACAATTAAATAC